>LR750601.1:320471-381362 GCA_902729485.2 Mus minutoides
ATCTGGTTTGAACATTCAGGGACCACTTGTGTGTGGGCAGTGTTTTCATAGCTCTTGGGTCTAGACCTAGGAATGGAATAGCCGGATTTATGATAAACTTCCAAACTGGTTTCCAAAGTAGTATCATTCTTGACAGCCATGTGTGAGGCTTCCGGTTCCTTCAAATCCCAATCAACAGGGTCTGTTGTTTTCCTTACAGCCAGTCTATATGGGTATGACATGCTATGTTCCCAGGATTTTAAGTTCCAAGCAATTTTAAAACTGTTTGTTTGTTTGTTTGTTTGTTTGTTTGTTAGAGAGAGAGAGCGAGTGAACACATGAGCAAGAGAGAGAATGAATGTGTGTGTGCATGTGCATGTGTGTGTACATGTGTTTGACATAAGCATGTGGGCGTCATGGTGAGCATGTGGAGATCTGAGGACAACTTTGTAGACTCAGTTCTCTCCTTCCAGCTTTACATGAGCTCTGGGAATCAAACCAGGGTGCCTGTTGCCTGCTGAGCCATCTCCCTGGTTCTGTGCAACACATTAAAAACAAAAACAGTTAAAAATAATTATTTTGGAGGTAGCAATGTCCCCATGTTTAAAAACACTTGCTGCTCTTGTAGAGGATTTGAGTTAAGTTTCCAGAATTCATGTTGGAAAGCTCACTAATGCTTAGAACTCGGGTTTCAGGGGCCCTGATACCCTCTTCTGACCTCTAAGATAACCCCACAGGCATGTGGATGTACACACACACACACACACACACACACACACACACCACATGCACAAATAAAATTTTAATAATAGTTCTTTAACTGGATGTGTTGGGAAATACCATTGATGAGTGACTTTTATGTGACTGTGAAGCTCGTTTGGCTCTATTCCATTCCTTTGGTCATTTTTTTTTTTTCTATTTTAACCCACGTTCCATACAGTGTTGATCACTCTAGAAATCACTTTACTATATTTGGAGACTTTCTCCACATGCTTGCCTGCCTATCCCCAAAATGGCCTTTTGATAGAATTGCCTTCAGTTTTTCTGTCTTGTGTGTTCCTGAGGATTGACCCCAGGGTCTTGTGCTTGCTAAATACATGCATACACACTGTACACCAGGCTGCAGCCTGCACCTTTAATTATTTGATTCTAACTGAAAATGCCTTGCACTGTAATATTTCTACCCTTTTGCCACACATCCTGTTTGCTTATTTCTCCAAATGACCGTCCCCATCCTCACATCTCTGGGGGGTTCTGGTCGACTTTAAGTGGCATTGCCTTTTGCCTGCATACCAACTTAGAGGTTTTTTTTTTCTTCTGCTTTCTGTGGTCACAGGCAGGTGTGCCTTAGTCACTTCAAACTGCTGTAACAGAATAACACAGTCTAGGTGTCAATTATAGCTCACAGCCTCAGAGGCTGGGAAGCCCCAGATCTGGATTCCAATACATCCAGTGAAGGTTCAGAGCTGCTTGCTATGTTTTCATCAGGGTAGAAAGAGACATTGACTTCCTGTATCTTCTTGTAGATACATTTGTGTCACCTTGAAGATCTACCTCACAACTCCAGTTACATCTTTGAGTCTCCTGGTGCGATTGTACCAAATTCACTGTGGAGAACAGTAACTTTGTATCACTGTAAGGTAGACTACCTCTCCCGCTTCACCCTGCTGCTCTTCTTCCTTTAGACAGGGTCTTATGTAGGCCAGGCTGACCTTGAACTCACTCTGTAATTGAAGGTATCCTTGAACTCCCGATCCTTCTGCTTTCACCTTGCAAGTGCTAGGAATACATTTACATGCCCAGCACTTTTTTGCTGATTAAAAACTTGATAGTAAAGCATTGAACTATTAAGAAAGAAGGCTCCAACTGTTGAGCTCCTGGGGACTTTGTGGGCAAGGACAGAGGTTGGCATTTGTGGTGAGGATTTTTCCACTTTTGTGCAAATGAGCAAGTTGGATCCAACTGTGGACTTATGACACCCAGGCTTTTAGTTAAAGGAGGTAGGGGTGGCCATCCCATGTTCCTAGTTTGGCAAGATGGCAGCAGGATGACTGGGCTGTGCCAACTCCAGGAACATACAGAACTTGGTTGCGAAGAACTCCATTAGTTTGTGAAGGTGAAGGACCTTTGAGGGTCAAGTGTCCTCTGAAGGCAGGGACTAGACTCCTGGACACAACATCATTCCTCTTGAGTTTGGAAGAAGGGGAGAGCACCTTTTTTTCTCTCTCTCTAGGACCCGAGCCATATAAACCTATAAACTGAGGGTCAGAGGACAAAGCCCAGACACTCGGAGACCCTCTGTATGGGGACACCATCTATCATGATCCAGGAAGCCAGGTAAGTGGATTTTCCTCCCCTTTTCTCTTTTCCTTTCCCCTCCCATCTCTTCCTTCTCTCTCTTCTTATGGCCAAGACTCCCAACCCCACTTCCCTGTGTCACTATCAGCAGTGCCCTGTGTCACTGTCAGCAGTGCCCTGTGTCACTGGTCAGCAGTGCCCCGTGTCACTGTCAGCAGTGCCCCGTGTCACTGGTCAGCAGTGCCCCGTGTCACTGTCAGCAGTGCCCTGTGTCACTGTCAGCAGTGCTCTTTTGCTGCTGTAGATGGAAACCAAGAGCGGACAAAGGATTCTGTCGCTGGCATTTACTACTTTGTGGGTTCCTTTCTCTCTTCCACCCTTTTCCACCTCTTCACTCCTTCCCTTTAACTCCCTAACCCTAGATAGGAGAGTAGAAAGGATAGAGGGGAAAGGGGACAGCGTTATCATTAGACCCCTTCCTGTTGATTAGGGGCATCAAGTTCCTTGGGGGCAAGTTTGATTTTCACCATCAGGATTTAATTATTTATTATTCCTCATCGTCTTCTCCTTCTCCCCTCCCCCTTCCTCCTCCTCCTCTTCTTGTTTTCTTTTTCTTCCTTTTGTTCTTTCTCTTTTCTTTCTCTCTCTCTTTCTTTCTTTCTTTCTCTCTCTCTCTCTCTCTCTCTTTCTTTCTTTCTTTCTTTCTTTCTTTCTTTCTTTCTTTCTTTCTCTCTTTTTGCACAGGACTACTTAACAAACCACAACCAACAGTAACCTTGCCTCTCAGGGCCCTAGCATTTATATATCCTCTGAAGGGCCCTAGCATTTATATATCCTCTGAAGTCTCCAAAATTCCAAATGTCACACATTCACAGAAACTGTCTGCATCTGGCAAAACCACTCCCCTGACAGAGCATGAGGCAAATCACAGTCAGCTAGTGTGGAACGGCCCCATATTACATGATATGATTACACACTAAACAAGAACATATTCCCATAACATTTCATAACATTTCTCTGTTTTTTTAAAAAAAGAACAAAACAAAATTATAAAATTCTTATTACAGAATTCTTCTAGTCCTAGCCCCTGGAGTGCCAAAGACACTCATGTCCAAGCCCTGAGAACTACAGCATTAGAAGCCAGAGTCTTAGAGTTCTATGTATTGGAATGGAGCCTTTGGCTTTGGGCTTGGTTACTGGATGCTAAGCAGCTTGTGTAGCCCTTAGCCTTCTGCAGCATCTGAGGGCAGATATAGTGGGTGTCAGCTCTCAAAGTGTGAGACACCTGGAGTTTACTAGTGTTATAGCCCCTGAGCTCCAGACATCGGGACCTTCAGCCTTCATGGCAACCAGTGTTATAATTCTTGACCTTGAGAATCCAGACCCAACAAACTTGCCCTTGGCCACCATTCAGCATGAGAGTGAAAGGCTTTGGCACAGACTCTCTTGAGGAGCTTCAAGCTTCTAATCTACTCATTTAGAGTGGCTTGTTCTCACCTTTTGAGTCAGCAGGGAGATTCTATCTCATGCTGCCTTGGTGCTCAATAAAAGGCTACTCCCGGAGGGATCCTTTCTTGCCTGCTGTGGTTATTCTCATTGGTAGAGAGGCCTGAGCTGGTGGAGGTGGTAGCAGCTGCAGCCTTCGAGGAAACAGTGTCTGCAACAGAAAAGGCAGGAACACTGCTGAAGAGTTCCAGACTGAGGCTAGGAACAGAGATGGCAGAGAGCAGAGGCAGCAGAGATGACAAAGGACTGTGGAAGCCACTGAAGCAGGGCCTCCTGGAGCAGGAGAGGAGCCTCTTACAACGGGCAGACCCGACTTCCATAACAGCAATTCTGCTGGTTGCCAAGAGAAGGGCCACTCAGTGGGCAGGTTCCCCCTCAAAACAACCTGGCACAAGGAAATGTCTGATGGTCAAGGTTCCCCATCCACTTAACTTATTTGAAAGTAAACATGATGACCAAACATTAACATTTTTCCCTCCTTTTTCAATTAATTGTTTCATATATTCTGATCATGTTTTTTCCCTTCCCCAATTCCTCCCAGGTCCTCCCTACCTCCTTACTTAGCCAATTTTGTGTTTTCTCACTCTCTTTTCAAAAAAAAAAAATCACTGGGCATGGTGGCCCATGCCTTTAATCCCAGCACTTGGGAGGCAGAGGTAGACGAATTTCTGAGTTCGAGGCCAGTCTGGTCTACAGAGTGAGTTCCAGGACAGCCAGGGCTATACAGAGAAACCCTGTCTTGAAAAACAAAAACAAACAAATAAATCCAAAAAAAAAAAAAAAGAAATCAAAACAAGCAAATATCAGTAAGACAAACAATACAAAAATAAACAAAAAAGCTACCTCCCCTTTTGCATAGATTCCTGAGCCTTGAGGGGAGAAGCGTGATGGTGACCTTCCCATTTAGGGCTGAGAATTTTACTCACTCTCTACACATTGTTCCATTGTGGAACATAAACATCTGTAACAATACTTTAAGCATAACACCCATCTAAGTACCCTTAGGGAGAGCTGAGTACTGTTTTCACTGGTTCTAACACCTGGACAAGGACACTTAGGGAGAGTTGAGTGCTGTCACCTGTCTTAACTGGGTTATCCAGACCTAACAAATTTGCCCTTGGGGACTGTTGAGCATGAGAATGAAAATTATTGCCACAGAACATCTTGAAGAGCTTTGAGCTTCCACTCTACCCTTTTTTTTAGATGGTATAACCGAGGCACATACCTTGCGGTGTCTTGCACAGTTTGGTCCTGGAAACTTGGGGCAGAGCAGGAATGAAGAAACAACAGATACACTCAGAAAAGTGGGGATCTGGTGGGCTATGCCTGCTCGGATGGAGGTGCCTACTGTGCGATCAGGAACTTGGCTATACTTATACTGCGTAGCACAGGGAGGGAGGGGTTAGCTGGGCAGGGAGGGGTCACTGTAGGGGAGCTTTCCCAGGCTAAAATCATCCAGGAGAGGAAACTGTGGGCCCTGCATTCACACGTTCACACTCCAACCAGGGACAAAGTCTTTGTAGTTTCCATAACTCAGGATTGGAGCTCTTCCCCATAACCATGCTCACGCCAATGAGACACGCTCGCCCAAGGCTTCCTCCACTCCCCCACAACAGTCAGGGGAGAAGCCAGCTCAAGGTCACACTAAGTGTGTGTCAGCTAGGTTCTGCTGTGGTAACAAATAGCCCCCAAAGCAACATTTCCTGGCTTTCCTTTCCTGATGTTTGAACGGAAGGGAGCACTGGTCCACCTTGTCCTCTGGCCCAGGCTCAGGCTTAAGGAGTAGCCATGACCTGAAGTGCATCAGGGGAGAAGAGATCAGGGTGAGTCACACATTGGCCCTGGAAACATCTGTACAAGCGTGACCTACAGCAGAATGTAAGCGGATGGAGTCCTGTGATGCCATCAAGGGCCCAGAAAAAGGCAAGCTGGACATTTGTATGTGTCCCCAAGGCCCACCAAGGAGAATTGGTAGTAAACTTGGCCTGTAATCATCTCCTGGCTTTGGGCCATGAATCCTTTGCTGAAATCCTGTCCCCAAGGCTGTTTTTCACAGAAGTCACCTATAATGACAAGTGTCCCAGCAGTGGTTGTTGAACATCATGAGCTTGGTGTCTTATTCCAAGACATTTAGACAAGGTACACCCAGTGTCCCAGCAGTGCTTGTTTAACACCATGAGCTTGGTGTCTTATTCCAAGACACTTATGGGGAAACCAAGGTTCTACGATAGGCTGAAGAGAGGACAAGGACCCACACCAGTGTCACCTATCCAGACTGGTTTCAGACCCCGGGACAAGAGACTGAGGTGTGTATTTTATATATTTTACATATCAAAGCAGACCCGGCCTCCAGGTTCTCCCAGCATCCCTCAGTCCCTACCTGGCATACCCTGCCCCCACCCCTGAACTTTCCTGCCCAGGTGCTCAGTTGCCCTTCCCCCAGTGGCTTCTCCCTGTGCAATCCAGACATTTTGCTCTTTCTCTTCATGTCCTCTTTGCATACACCTTTTCTCTCTTTCTCTCCCCCACCCCCTATGGCAACTCCCTTAGCCTCAATCTTTGGGGCCAATGAATTCTCCTGAGAGCAACTTCCCAGTAAACCTGCCTTTTAATATATTCTAATCTGGCTTGAATTGGCTCATTTCACCAGCGGAGAAATAACCTATCACTGACCTCCTTTTCATCTGTCACCCAATGCCCTGAGTGATTCTTTTCCAGGGAATATGGCTGCCAGACAGCATAGCCCAGTAAAGAGGACATATCCTCAAGTGGATACAACCTTAGGGCTAAAATCACACCAAGCCTTTGTCTCATGCTACCTGAGGATCTAAGGCTTTGGAAGTTTACTGACCTGGGAGCTAAGAAGTCATAGTTCTGATCCTGGCTCTGCCTGTGACCTTGGAATTTGACTTTGGGCACTTCCATCTCTCTTCCTTGACCTGAGTCACTCACTCTCCACAGACAGAGGTCCCAGCCTAAGGATCATGGACCTGAGCATATTGCGTGACTTGTAAGGTCTATGTCTATGCAGAGACAGCTGCTAGAAGTCTAGTGGAGGAGAGGGCCTGGAAAGAGCTGGGACATGAGCCCAGTCAGCACCCCACCCCCACCACATGCACAGGTCACACAATAGATGTAGCAAGGCCAGCTAGCTCATGGGTGAGCCTCCCACTCTCTAGAGTTAGAGATGATATTTCTGCAGATGTGAGGATCAGCTAGCCTATACTATACCCAGAGAGTACCATGCCTAACACAGTGTATATTTTCTAAGTATTGCCACTGTTGATAGAGAAATATATTGAAAACAGCTTATTCCAGTGTACATAAACTACCATTTAATTAACCCATCCCAACTGTTGACTATTTGTGTTGCTTCTGGTTTTTAATTATTGAAAATAATCGTGCCAGGAACACTTTCAAAAACTGTTCATGAACCGTATTAAAAAAAAAAGTTGCACATCCATGATAGCTTCCTGCCGCCTATGGAGTTACTAGCTCACAAATATCACTTATTATTTTAGGTTTCTGCTTTGTAAATGCCCTGTGCCTTCTGTTGGAACTCTTTCCAGCAGGCCTTTGGTGAGTTTCAGTCTAGAGGGGGAGAATTAGGCTGGAGAGATGGTTCAGCAGTTAAGAGTTCTTGTTGCTTTTCTAGAGGCTCCAGATTTAGATCCAAGCCCCCACATCAGATGGCTCAGAACTGCTTTGGAACTTCAGCTCCAGATAACCCAGTGACCTCTTCTGGCCTGTGCAGGTGCCCCATGAGTATGTGGCATTCAGTCACACAGACACAGACACATAAATGAAAATAAAAATAAATCTTTGGGAAGAGATTAGCTTAAGGAGAAAGAACAGATGTTTTTTGTTAGTTAAGACTTCAGTCCACTCTAAGCAGAAATCCTTAAATGCATTTTGAACCAAATAGAAATGTATCTCTCGGTCATATAATGGAAGGCTAAAGTCATAGATTCTAGGGAAGATAAGCAGCTTTACCCACACATTTCTCAGCCCCAGCTTCTACCTCATGACCCAACATAGCTGCCCAAGGGCTAGCCATCCTGCTGACATTCCAGTCACCAGGAAGAAGCAAAGGAAGGCAGGTAACATTTGACTTGCACCCCACTGGCCAATCCTCCCATCATGTAGCTGCATCTAACTAGCTGCATTTATTCTGGATGACCAGGGAATAGTTGGGAGTTATAGTACTAAGAAAGAAAGGAAGGATAATATTAGGGGATGGCTAGATGACTGTACTGGCTAGTTTTGTGTCAACTTGACACAGCTGGAGTTATCACAGAGAAAGGAGCTTCAGTTGGGGAAATGCCTCCATGACGTCTAGCTGTAAGGCATTTCTCAATTAGTGATCAAGAGCCCCTGGTGGGTGGGACCATCTCTGGGCTGGCAGTCTTGGGTTCTATAAGAGAGCAGGCTGAGCAAGCCAGGAAAAAGCAAGCCAGTAAAGAACATCCCTCCATGGCTTCTGCATCAGCTCCTGCTTGAGTTCCAGTCCTGACTTCCTTTGGTGATGAACAGCAGTATGGAAGTGTAAGCCGAATAAACCCTTTCCTCCCCAACTTGCTTCTTGGTCATGATGTTTGTGCAGGAATAGAAACAAGACAATGACTTTGTCTTAAAGGTAATCCAGACTGAAAGCAGCACATCTGGTCCATGGAACAGCATCCTTAGAGACCTGTATACTTCGATGAGCTGTTAGTGCATTCGGCTTAGCCAGAGTTTAGTTAAGGATCAGAAGCAGGCCCATCTCTGAAGTTGATTGTGAGGAGATACATCCGAGAGGCAAGGTTGCTTTTCTGTTGCTTTAATAGAATTCACTAACAATAGAGGAAGGAGTCTTTTGGCTCACAGTCCAAGGATGCAGTCCATCACCTGGGAAGTCAATGTGGCCGCAGCTTGAAGTTGCCAGTTAGTTACATTGAATCCACTGTCAAGAAGCAGAGAGTGATAAATGCTAGTGCCCAGATCCCTTCCTTCAATTCATGTGGTCCAGGATTCCCTGCCCAGGGAATTGTGCTATCCACTGCCAAGATGGATCTTCCCACATCAATTATGTAGTGCAGATAATCCTCTACAAGTTCAACCAGAGGCTCATCTCCCAGATGATTCTAGATTCGGTTGGTGTACGGCTAAAAGCACATAAACACACCCACCCCCAGGCCACTTACTCCAGCCTGCCTGCCCCCTACTCACCTTCCCCCAGTTCACCTGTTTCCCTTCCTCTCTGCAGAGCCAGCTTCTGATGGACGCCGAGAGCATCCGACTGAGCAATGAGAACCTGTGGGCCTGGCTTGTGAGGCTGCTAAGCGAAAATCCAGAATGGCTGAGTGCCAAGCTTAGGTTCTTCCTCCCGACCATGGACCTGGACTGCATCCATGAGCCCTCCAACCCTGAGGTCATCCACCGTCAGCTCAACAGGCTGTTGGCCCAAGGCCTGGCCACCTGGCAGTCTTTCATCTATACTCTGTGTTTCGAGCTTGATGTGCCTCTCGACAAGGAGGTACCACTGCTGAGCATCTGGGACCCAAGAGATGGTAAGGTCTCACACGGGAGGTTCAAGGCTGCCAGCACAGCCCTGTGAGAGCTCCAGAACCCCCAGTGATCCATCTGGTCACACAGAGAGAACACACAAGAGGACATACATTCCAAATGCCTTCAGTGACCAAAAGGCTTCCTTCTGCAGGGCAGCCAGGAGACCACAGCCTCTACTAATAAGCAGGAAAGTTTGACTGCTCCCTTCGGCACACTTTCTTGACCATAGGACTGAGGAGCAAGCAGCACACGATACTAAGGGACAAGGAGTCCTTAGATAAAAAGTGGGGACTCGACCATGAGCTCTACCAATGTAGAGGCAGGAGGAACATACTTATACATACATGAGCAGACAGCACACACATGCATGTGAACATGTACACACAGAGATTGATCCGTGTTGTAAGTCCCGGTGAGTAGCCAACATCGCCGCCGACCACGTGCGCTCTCTCGGCTTCGCCCCAGCCGGGGGCATGACGGCCCGCCCCCGGGGTCCAACAGCTCAACGACGCATTGGGGACAGTCCATCCAGCCTCCCAGGCCCCTCTCCCCTGAGAGAGAGAGAGGAGACGGGGTGGGGGTGGGGGTAGAGCGGTCGCACCGTGGGAGGGGCGGCCCAGCTCCCGACACCCCTCTCCCCCCCTCCCCAAAGGCGGGGAGAACGCAGCGGGTATCTCGCTTCCTCGGGGATTCGGTGAGCGCTGCTGCGGGAGGAGGCGGGGAGGCTGTAACACTCAGAATGGAATGGTTCTGCGCCACTGTTAACACTGCCCCCCAACCCCCAACCCCAGCCACCTTCCCAGCTGGGCCTTCCCAGCCGTCCTGGAGCCGCCGTTTGAGGCGCACCACCAAGGTGGAAGTGCTGTGTGCAGATAAACATCCTCACTGTGTATGTACATACACACTTCTGCCTATTGCTGCCTGCAGAGCGTACCGCCTGCTTCCCTGGCAGATGACTGGGCATCCGTTTTACATCCATGGAACCTCTGATTGTTCCCAGAGCAGACACCACTCAGAGCTACCCACGCACCCAATACCTTCAAGACACTGTATCCCCACATCCTCAGTGCACTATGTCCTTCTCTGTCTTACAGAATCCTCTAAGCAGCTAGGGTCAGGAGAGGAAAGCTGTCCTGGACCTCAGCTGCACCATGGTGAGATTTGGGGCTAGGGTTTGGGGTTCCAGCTGAGCTGTTCAGTCTTCACCTTAAGCTAGGGATGCCCTCCTGTGGGCCTGCTTAGAGCTCACTGGTGGGACTATAGGAACAGCCTTTCCACAACCCCAGGGTGTCCCATACTTCTCTGCCTGGGTCTACCTGTAGAACAGAGCACCCCAAAGCTGTTTCCCCGGGCCCCCATTTTCTATCCTCATGCCCTTACTTCTTTTTTTTCTTTCCAGGTGTTAAACGTCCTTTTCAGAGCTATGGGTCCTCACCCCGTCGGAAGAACAGCAAGAAGCAGCAGCTAGGTGGGTTATGGGAGTAGGAACCCAGCCTAGGATAAGGTTGCCCTGAAGCTGATCACAGATTTTGGGCCTTGCCCCTGGCTGAGAAGGCCCAGCAGGTTGTTCTCCAAGGCTCCAAGAGAGAAAGACCTTAGGTCCTGAATGAGCAGAGGAGGAGACGGGCTATTTCAAGGGCAGATTTGTCACCTAGGCTCTTCCAAACGGTCTTTGAGCTTGTGGGAGCATGAGGGTAGTAACCAATGTGACCTCAGACGTGGGTCTCGGGGTATGCTGGGGATGAGAGGATGGAGGAGATGAAGGTGTCTTGGAGAACCTCCAGGCAGGAAGGCCATGGGGACACAGGGCACTGAGGCTAGGCTATGGGGAAGGGGAGAGATAAAGCAGCCTTAATCCCCCACCAGTGGTTAGCAATAGTCCTTAACCCAGCTCTCACATGCACACACACACTCCTCTAGGCATGGGCATAACCAGAAAATTCACACCTGTACAGAATAAACCACTACCTCAGTCCTTTCTGGGGAAGGGGTCAAGGCCGAGTCTTTCTAATGACCTAGGAAGGAAGAAATAAAACATTTGGCATAGCAAGAGCTCAGTTCCCATGGTTTGATTGACTGGTCCAAAGCCTGCAATTTGTTGGTGCCTCCTCTTGAGGGAAGGATGCCCTTGCCTTTGCCATGTTAGAGCCGATTCCCATAGATGCAAAGCAAGCACCTCCCCCAGCTTCCTGAAAACTACATCACCTGTATTGCCCTGGAAGAGAGAGGTGTGACCCAAGGGCCCATCCCCACCTCCCTACATAAGTGGCTACTATGGGGGCCTATAATGCTGTGCAGCCAATACCTCTGGAAATACGAACAGCCTAAGACTCTCCATTGTGCCCTTAACACTTCTCTCCATGCACACGGGGGCTAAAGACAGCAGCAGGCTGATCATGGAGCCCCGGGACGTGAATCAAGTGTGAGAGCTCCTACCCTCATACCATTCCTGTGCCCCTTGCAGAGTTGGCCAAGAAGTATCTGAAGCTCCTGAAGATCTCTGCCCAACAGTGGCATGATGGTGTGTGCCCAGGAGCATGGCTTACACCTGACTCCCCACAGATCTACATCCCCCCAATTCTTCAGTGGAGTCGGGCTACAGAACCTTTGGATGCTCAAGAGGGAGCCACTGAAGCAGCCGACAACATTGATGTAAACATCGAGGATCTCTTCAGCTTCAAGGCTCACAAGAGACCTCAAGTGACAGTACTACTGGGAAAGGCTGGGATGGGTAAGACCACTCTGGCATATCAGCTCCGCTGGAGGTGGGCTCAAGGTCAGCTGGACCGCTTCCAGGCTCTGTTCCTGTTTGAGTTCCGCCAGCTCAATATGATCGCACAGTTGCCGACCCTGCCGCAGCTCCTCTTTGATCTGTACTTGAGGCCAGAGTCAGGGCCTGATGCTGTTTTTCAGTACCTAAAGGAGAATGCTCATAAAGTCCTACTGATCTTTGATGGGTTGGATGAGGCTCTCCATGCTGACAATGCAGGCTTGGCCCTTACCCTTTTTTCTGAACTCTGCCATGGTAACCTCCTGCCAGGCTGCTGGGTGATGGCCACCTCTCGTCCTGGGAAACTGCCTTCCTGTGTGCCCACAGAGGCAGCCATGGTAAACATGTGGGGCTTTGATGGGCTACGGGTAGAGAAGTATGTTACCCGCTTCTTCAGTGATCTTCTGTCTCGGGAACTGGCCTTGAAAGAAATGAGAACCAACGCACGTCTCCGGGGTATGTGTGCAATACCTGCGTTGTGCACAGTCACCTGCTTCTGCCTCCGCCGTCTGCTTCCTGGAAGCTCCCCAGGGCAGTCTGCAGCTCTCCTGCCCACCATAACCCAGTTGTTCCTGCAGATGGTGGAAACTTTTAGCCTCAGTGGGACTCTGCTTGACACATCCTTATTGGGCTTTGGAAAGGTGGCCCTTAGGGGACTGGACACTGGGAAAGTCATCTTCTCCGTGGAAGACATCTCTCCCCAACTGATGGCTTTTGGGGCTGTCCACAGCCTCCTGACCTCCTTCTGTGTCCATACCCACCCTGGGCATAAAGAAACAGGCTATGCTTTTGTCCACCTCAGCCTGCAGGAGTTCTTTGCTGCTCTGTATCTGATGGCCAGTGACACCGTGGACAAAGACACACTCGTCAAGTATGTCACCCTCAATTCCCACTGGGTGCTGAGGACCAAAGGTAGACTGGGCCTCTCGGACCATCTCCCTGCCTTCCTGGCAGGCCTAGCCTCCCACAGCTGCCACACATTTCTCTGCCAAGTGGCTCAGCAAGACAGAGCCTGGGTGGACTCCAGGCAGGCTGCTGTGATCCAGGTGCTAAGGAAGTTGGCTAGCCGGAAGCTCACAGGACCAAAGATGATAGAGTTGTATCACTGTGTGGCTGAAACCCAGAATATGGAGCTGGCGACGTTCATTGCCCAAAGCCTTCCCTTCCACCTCTCCTTCCACAATTTCCCTCTGACCCGTGCAGACCTGGCTGCACTGGCCAACATTTTGGAGCACAGGGATGTCCCCATTCACCTGGATTTTGATGGCTGCCCACTGGAGCCCCACTGCCCAGAGGCTCTTGAAGGGTGTGGACAGGTGGAGAATCTCAGGTGAGTCAAGTCAGAAAAGATGTTGGGAAGGGTGGGGAGACACTGGGCTTTGGAGAATGACAGGCCAAGCAGTCTGGCAGAAAGACTGGATTCAAATCTTGACTTTCAGAAAAAGAATGTCCCATCTTCATTTAGTGTGCAATATATTGAGCCTTGGAGTCTAGTTGTACCTTTGTTTCTTGCCTGTGGCTTCTTGACTCTCATATCTTCCTGGTGATCAGAGACTGAAGTGTTAGATATGAGCTGTGCAGCTTAAGACTGATTGACCTTGGACAAGTTATGTATTACTTCCCTTAAGGGTGTTTCTCCACACCTGCAAAGGGTTCACAAGTCAGGAGGGCATTGGGAGAATGTGGAAGAGTGATGGGTTCTCAATGTGCCATCTGGTCCAAGGCTCTGTATCCATCATCCAAAGAAAGCACAAAGCTATAGTCCCAGAAATAAACCTTCCCAGATACAGTTGGGCAAAGTCCTGTTGCAGTGTATATCTCCGTGATAGAAAAGTCAGAAACAGGTGGTCTAAGTTGGTAGCTAGCTCTACCCTCATGTGCTCATGCTGGGACCCCAGTCTTTTCTCCAGCATCCCCCCAGGCATCTTAGCTGCAGGATCAAGGCAGACTCATGTGTGACCCCTGTGTCAGGGAAGAAGGAATATGTTTAAAGGTCACCATAGATGTAGGGCACATCCCTTCCAGTCATATTGCATCACTGAAAACAGAGCCACAAGCCACTCTGTGGGTTACTTCTGTCTGGAAAACTACTTTCTGCTATCGTTCTATGTTGTTCTTGTTCTCCTCCTGCAAATCAACACCAGGTTTTATTTCCAAGTAAATTATATGTGTCAATAGACTGAAAACATATTAGACATTTCGGTATATAATATTAACATTGTAACAAGCAGCCCAGCCTGCTAAGGTACCGTTTTACTACTTAAAATCTTTTAATAACAACCATATTTGAAACATCGAACAACATAGAAAACAAAATAATCAAATAAAAGAAACAAATTCTTCTTTTCCAATTAAGGAAGCACACTAGAGGGGCTGGCGAGATGGCTCAGCAGGTAAGAGCACTGACTGCTCTTCCAAAGGTACTGAGTTCAAATCCCTGCAACCACATGGTGACTCACAACCACCTGTAATGAGATCTGACGCCCTCTTTTGGTTCTTCTGAAGTCAGCTACAGTGTACTTATGTATAATAATAATAATAATAATAATAATAATAATTAAATAAATAAATAAATTTTTGGGTCAGAGCAAGTGGGGTTGACTGGAGGGAGCGGGGCCAACTGGAGCAAGCAGAGGTCCTAAAAATTCAATGCCCAACAACCACATGAAGGCTCACAACCATCTGTACCGCTACAGTGAACTCACATACAATAAATAAATAAATAAATAAATAAATAAATAAATCTTTTTTTTTAAAGAAGCACACTAAATAACATTTTTTAAAAGAAAGAGGTTAAGGAAAGAGAATGATCTTGGTTTTGAACTGATATAAAGTTGAATTATTTTAGATCAATTTGTTAGGTGAAATGTCCCTCTGCTAAAGTTTCAGTCCATTTTGATAATTAGCTCTTGGTTGTTGTTTCTATTTCTAAGGAAAGTTTCTTGAGTTTGGGGAGATGGCTCAGTGTGTAAGAGGGCTTGCTGTAAAAGCAACAGGACCTGAGTTCAAGTCCCCAGCACCCATGTAAAAGCTGAGCATAGCCTCTCATGTCTGTAACTGTAGCATTGAAGGGCAGAGACAGGTCAGCCAGCCAGCCCTAGGCTAAAGAGTGAGTTTTGGGATCCATGAAAGACAAAAAAATAATAATAAAGACCACCAACATACTCTGGCTGTCACAGGTGCGCATGCGTGATGAGCGCGCACACATGTGTGTTTGCCTGCCACAATTTGCATTATGTATGACTGAGTTTCTACGGGTGTTGTGCATAATTGATTTGACAGATAAAGAAGCCAATGCTTTAAGCTGTCCTTCTTGCTACTCCAACAACTACAGCGATAACTCTTGCTACGATGATGCCCATGGTCTCCATGGACACTGCCAATGATGCACAGCCAGTCACTAAGTTCTGCCCATCACTGACCATTTTGCTTCTCTCCTGCAGCTTTAAAAGCAGAAAGTGTGGGGATGCCTTTGCAGAAGCCCTATGCAGGAGTTTGCCTACTATGGGGAGCCTGAAGATGCTGGGGTGAGACAACACTTGCAAGCAAGAGATGCAGTGGCAGATGTCTGGCACACCCTTCCCCGCTTTGTCCTGTGTATACAGAACCCTAGCCAACCGTCTTCTCCATCCCCATTCCTCTCTACCATCTTTGCTTGTCTTGTAGGCTAACAGGAAGTAAGATTACAGCCCAAGGCATCAGCCACCTGATACAGGCTTTGCCCCTCTGTTCCCAACTGGAGGAGGTCAGGTGAGTGATCTTTAGGAGGGCTTTTCTGACTAGGAGAAGTATCACTTTCTAGTGCTTAGGGCACTCGTGATTCCATAGGGGCCTGCATATTCCATAGAAACCAATGACAGAGGGAGATATCAGTCCAAGAATGAGGTGGGTCAAATCCAAAAGAACTCCTCTCAGACTCCAGCAGGGTGCATATTTGGGCCACCTTGAAGGATCAAGAGTTTGGGACTCCCTTCCCTTGTTCTGTGAGCCTCGGGAAAGGGATTCAGTGTTTAGGCAGAAGGCAGGTAATGTGGGTACACATAAGATGCACAACTTCACATTCCTGTGCTTGGAGACACACTTGCAAAAAAGCACCCACTAGCCTCACTCAAGGATGTGTCACATGGATATTCACAGATGGGTATGTATGTGGTACACACAGGCTCACTTAGATGTACCACACACTAGCTGAGCACATCTGCACCTTCTTCTTCTTCTTCTTCTTCTTCTTCTTCTTCTTCTTCTTCTTCTTCTTCTTCTTCTTTTCTTCTTCTTCTTCTTCTTCTTCTTCTTCTTCTTCTTCTTCTTCTTCTTCTTCTTCTTCTTCTTCTTCTTCTCCTTCTCCTTCTCCTTCTCCTTCTCCTTCTCCTTCTCCTCCTTCTCCTCCTCCTCCTCCGCCTCCTCCTCCTCCTCCTCCTCCTTCTTCTCCTCCTCCTCCTCCTCCTCCTCCTCCTTCTTCTTCCTCCTCCTTTTGGTTTTTTGAGACAGGGTTTCTCCGTATAGCCCTGGCTGTCCTGGATCTCACTCTGTAGACCAGGTTGGCCTCGAACTCAGAAAGTTGCCTGCTTCTGCCTCCCGAGTGCTGGGATTAAAGGCGTGTGCTACCACTGCTCAGCCACAGTATAATTCTTGCTTGTGTCTTAATTGATTGCTCCAGAAAAATGTGGAACAGTCTTTTTTTTTTAAAGACTTTTTAAAAATTTTTCTTTTCTCAGTTTTTATTTTGTTTTTCAGATTATAATATAATTACATCATTTCTCCCGTCCATTTCCTCCCTCAAAACCCTCCCATACACACCTCCTTAGTGTCTTTCAGATTCATGACCTCTTTTTTTCACTAATTGTTATTGTATGCATATATGTATATACATATATATTCCTAAATATAACCCACTCACTCTGTACTTGTTACTTGTAGGTATGTTTCCAGGGCTGACCATTTGCTATGGGATGACCAATTGATATGCTCTTCCCTGGGAATAACTTTTTCTCCTGTTCTTAGCATCCGTCAGTTGTCTGTGATTCTTTGCATAGGGTTGAGGTACCATGGACTCTCCCTTGTCCACTTTAACATGTCTGGCAAAGCTGTCTTTGTTAAGCTCGTGTTTAGTCAGTCATGTTGGGGAAAGTTTATGAGTGTAGCTTCTGACATTACTAGGAGACACAGTCTCAGCAAAATCCTTGATCTTATATAGCTCCTTCCTGAGATTCAGAAAGGGAACCCCTGAATCCAAGCAGGCTCACCAGGGAAGTAGGATACAGCACTTACAGAATAGTACCCAGGCTAGTCAGTCCCTGGTGTTACTGCTAATGGGTGCCTTTGAGCAGTGGTCACTCTGATTGGAAAGGTTTTAACCATTGATCTTGTTGAAACTGTCTTTCTTGAGTGAGCTTAATCTTGGTCCTCATCATCCCATTTATTTATTTATTTATTTATTTATTTATTTATTTATTTAATTTTGATTTCCCCTGTTGTTCTCAACCATTCTCACACTGTTTATCCATCTGTCCCTCCAGCTGGGATCCAGGTAGGGATAGTGAAGTCAGAGAGGTTGTTATGAGCTCTGGCCAGAGCTGAGACTGGAAATAGAGTCTTTAATCTCCCAGAAATACCTCATTTAGCCCCTGAGTCATTGGTGAACTCAAGACTCAGGCACATTGTACACCTAAGCCCCGGGAGCAGACCTCACTTCATAAGGCTGTCACCTACCACCTGGGGCTCCCAAGTGCCCATTCCCACAGCTGAGGGATTGGGCCTTGGTCTCCCTGCAGTTTGCATGACAACCAGCTCAAGGACCCAGAGGTGCTGAGTCTTGTGGAGCTGCTCCCCTCCCTGCCGAAGCTCCAGAAACTTGAGTAAGTAGTCTTACCGCAAGCCAACTCTGCCCCTTTTTTGGCCCAAGTCACACCTTCCTTTGCAGACCATGTCAAGGGCGCCCACCCCTGACACTATGCCACAATTATACAGCCTGAGCCGAAACAGCTTCTCCAGGTCAATTCTCCCGTCCTTGGTGAAGATGGCCATCACATGTCCTACTGTCAGGAAGCTGAAGATCAGGTAAGCAGATCTTCCAGGTCTGGAGGCAGGAGAGTGCAGGATGGGAAAGGAGGTGGCCCCTAGCTTACAAGATCTGTGTGTGCATGCCACAGTCAGCTTACTTCACAGCTAGAATCTGCCTCAGGTCTGGTGCATAATAATAGTAAGTGGATGTTAAGATGCATGGATTGATGGGTGAGCAAAATCCGGTGGAGCGCAGGCATAGCTAAAGGAATAAGGTGTGTGTCGCTCTCCATGGTTCTGAAACAAGGAGGAAAAAAAAAAACAAACTTTCTACCTTGAATTCACGACCTTACCTTACAAAAGCAGGCTTGCTGCCGTGGATGAAGATGTATGGCCATGTGGAGCACTCTTTTCATTTCTCCTGTTTCCTCTATCAGGAAATAAGCTTTCCCTAAATGATTGGGACGGGGTTGGTGACAGCTGGGGATAGTGGAGCACTGACTTCCAGTTCCTGGTTATCAAGGTTTTGTATCTGACTCTGTAGGGAATCGGACCTCATCTTCTATCTGTTCCCGGTCACAGAGACAGGTTCACAGCAATCAGGGTAAGTAGCTAGGGAGGCATGGCCCCAGCTAGTCCTGAGAGTCGATCTAGGCTGGGAGGGCAAAGGTGAGAATCTAGCAAGAAATGGAGTGGGAAGATTCTCCCTGATGCTGGGTGCATTCCTGCTCAAGGCTGGCAAAGTGTCTTCCCTCCTTCCCATGTGTCTGTAGTACACCTGACCCCTGGCTTAAGAAGCATCCCCTGGGTCAGAGTGAGCCAGGCCTGTAGGAAGGACATGAAGATACCTTGCACTGAGGCTGAAAAGTTCATTAAACAGAAGAAAAGATAAAGGGAGAAATGATAGTATCTACATCTTAGGGCTGCCTTGGGAATGGAGAAAAAAGTGCATCTAACATACTTCAAATGCTGGTATGCCACCAGCATTCAGAGCTGGCTTTCTAGCTCCCGCCCCAACCCCTACCACACACACATTTGGGATGGGTGAAGACAGGAGCACTTCTGTCACAGAGAAGACACCCCTCCTCCCCACACTCCTCCCTAGCTAAGCTCCAGGTTTTAACCCTTCTCTGCTCTCAGCCTCAGTTCCTCACCTGTACCATGACCCTTCTCTGCTCTCAGCCTCAGTCCCTCACCTGTACCATGACCCTTCTCTGCTCTCAGCCTCAGTCCCTCACCTGTACCATGACACACTTGGGTCAATGTTACTTCCCCCCTAGATGCCTAAAGTTCTGATGTCCAATGTGATCACTGCCAGTCACTGTGACTATTCAAATGAAGTGGCTTTTAGTCCATCTGTTGCATTTACCACTTTTCCAGGGCTGTGCAGTGGCCACAGGTGTCTCCTGTGGCAGATGACACAGTGAAACTTCTGTCACGGCTAAAGGTTCTGTTAGAGCTGTGGCTCTCAAACTTGCTAATGCTATGACGCTTTAATAGAGTTCCTCGTGTTGAGGTGACCCCCCCCAACCATAAAATGATCTTGTTGCTACTTCATAACTGCAATTTTGCTACTGTTAAAAATCACAATGTAAATATCTGTCTGGTGGGCAGGATCTCTGATATGTGACACCCCCCAAAGGGGTCATGACCTACAGGCTGAGAACCACTGTGTTAGACAATTCTAATCTATAAACTTATAGAAATTGGCTTATGGTATATTGCAAGCTTCTCTACAGCCCCTGGCACTCTCTTTACCTTATGAGAGAGTCTGGAAGGGCAATAGCTCTTCACTGCCTGGCGTTGCCTATGGAAGGCAGCATATGCTCCCTGTCACATCAAAGAGATGTTATCATAATGACCTTAGGAAATCAAAACTGAAGAGTCTGGTGGGTGAAGTGGGGGAGGGGACTGCTCAGCTGCACATGGGGGAAACCACATCTGAATAGGCTCCCTTAAACCTCAAGCCCTTTGCTCCTGCCACTATGCCTAGATACAGCCCAAGCACCTTCTACCACTGTCTTTAGCACAAACTCACCATGGGGGTGCTGCAGGGTGCATGGGGGTGCAGCCCTGGATGCCAGTCCATCAGGTCTGGATCCTAAGCTCAGACTAGTGTGTAATCTGTTCTTTTTCAGAGCATCAGATGTACAGGGCAAAGACAGCCTGAAGGAAGGACAGAGTCGAAGCCTGCAACTCAGGTACCACAGCAAAGGATAATGGAGGTAGGGTCCTTTCCCAAAAGAGGAAGAGCATCCAGGAAGGAATACGGGGGAAGCAAATGGAGGGACAGGGAAAGGGCATGTGTAAGCAACTGTATCAACAATAGCTCCAGCAGAATGGACCCATGCTATATATGTGGGGTACTGTATTCAAAGGTCTGTGTCTGGTACCTCATGGGAGCCCTTGTAGGAGCCCCACTAATGACACATGTTTCTCTACTTTGGTAAAAGATGATAGTGAGTCATAGACAGATTAAGTGCCTTGAATAGGTTCACCCCACTACTTTGAGGTATGCAGATTCCAGAGCCGTTCCCTCAGGATACACCTGACTCAGAACGGGAAGGACCATGATTTTCTCCTGATGCCCTCCATTTCTATCCAAGGCTTCAGAAATGTCAGCTCAAGGTCCATGATGCAGAAGCCCTTGTGGAGCTATTCCAGAAAGGCCCCCGGCTGGAGGAAGTGGAGTGAGTACCCTTCAGTGAGAAGCCTGGGGCAGGAGCAGGCAGGGAAGCTGGGCAAGGTAGATAACAGTCAGAATATCCGTCACCTGTCCTGTATCAGCAGCTCAGCTAGAAGCTGTCAGGGGTGTGTTTTATCATCTCCTCTCTGTGATGGACCACATTTTATAGAGAAGGAAATGAAGGCACGGAGGTAAATTTGCTCAAGTCAAACAGGAAGGAAGCACCTGGCCTGAGAGTCCCAGCTCCTTGTGAATTCTGCCACTACCTTTGTGGCCATCAGTAGAATGGGACTCCTCCTGCACTTGGGCGACCCCATTCTTTACAAGCTAAAGAGTCCCCCATGGTGCCTATCTCCTGAGCATGGCTTAAGAACTGGTTGGTGATCATTACCTAGTGATAGGAAGGGAACTCCACCAAGACAGCTCCAGGAAGTCTCCCAAGGGATGTAAAGACAGAATGGTGGGGCGCTCCAGGTGGTGGTGGTGCATGCCTTTAATCCCAGAACTTGGGAGGCAGAAGCAGGAAGATTCCCGAGTTCAAGATCAGTCTGGTCTATAGAGAGAGAATTCCAGGACTGCCAGGGCAACACAGAGAAACTTTGTATCTAAAAGCCAGAGTGTGAAGTATTTAGGGGTGAGTTGGCCCCAGCTCAGGGTGTGGTCCATAGAGTGAGTCTTGGCAATCATCTATTGGCTCATTACTTTGTTTCATTGGAACACTAAGGGGAAAAGGATTACAATGTATCAAAGATGGGCCAGCAAGATGGCTTAGCAGGTAAATGCACTTGTTGCCAAACCTGGCCATCTGAGTTCAATCTCCAGGGCCCACACAGTAGAAAGAGCAAATTAGTTCCTAAACTCCTACAGGCTGTCTGTCCTCCATGTGCAGCCGCCCCTCGCTGAAAAATAAAATAAAATAAAATAAAATAAAATAAAATAAAATAAAATAAAATAAAATAAAAGCATTATTTTTAATGATTAAAGGGTCTGGAGAGATGGCTTAGTGGCTGATTGCTTGCTGCTCTTCCAGGAAACCTGATTTCAGTTTCAGTTTCAGTTTCCATGTTGGGCTGTTGTATCTGCCTATAACTTCAGTTCCAGGGGATTCATCCATAGGGACCCATACATGTGGCGCACACACACACACACACACACACACACACACACACTTACATACCAGAATTTTAAAACACAAAAATGAAAGCATAAGATATTTCTAACCCCCTTGCCACAACTGAGCCTGTCCCTCCCTGGTCCCCTCACTTGCAACAGGACCCCAGTTCGCCCAGCCACCCTCTCAGCTCTCTGTTCACCCTTACTGCTAGTTCAACTTAATCTCAAGCCTGGCTCATCTCCAGTGTCTTCATCCATTTCCTTTGTTAGAACTGGCATGTCTCACCTGGTGACCCATTAGCTTCTGCCTCACTCTTTTCCCAGCTCCCACCACAGCATTCTCTCCTTGGCAGAATAGGTGATGTTTTACCACCACCTACAGCCATCAATCCCTCCCTTTTCTCAGGGTAAAGCCCAAATCCTGTGGGACCCAGAAACCTGCCCCAACCTCCCCAGCCCCTTTCTAATGCCTTCCACCCACCACCCACCACCCACTCCCCCACCCCCCCACCCCCGCCCTCACTCTATTTCTAGTCTAAGTACACTGGCTCCCTCTGGTGGCTGGTATGTGCTATGCCACAAGGTCTTTGTGTTACTCCCACTACTAGGGACAATCTTCCCAGATCTCTCCCCATACACTGACCTATGGAACTCCTGGGATTTCCAGCAAGTAGTTAAAAAAAAAATCAAGAAAGCCTCTCTGACCTTACATTGGGTCAGATATCCTTAGAATTAGGGAAGTGATCACAAGAATCAATTATGTGTGTGGCAGAATACAGGAATTGTCAAAGGGGGTCCTTTGAGGCAGGCTTGTCTGGGTTCAAACCCAAGGCCACCCTTGAGCAAATAAATCCCTTAAGGACTCTGCACCTTATTTACTCAGCAGTAAGATGAAGATACACTAGCTGCTGCTTCATAGACTGTGAGTATGAAATGTGCCACAAGTGTGTAAGTACCAAGGCCATTGCCACATGTGGAGCTGGCAGCCTTTAGTTATAATAAAGTTCATTCATGAGAATGCTGGTCTGGCTAAAGCCAGGGTTGGGAGGGGGGCACTGCAAGGGTCTCCACGGTGCCTCTGTCTTAGTCTTTCAGAGAACCTGCTGGGAGATGACGGCTGTCGACTTGTGGCAGAGGCTGCTTCACAGCTTCACTTTGCCCAGAAACTGGAGTGAGTTGTACTTCCCACTGTTGGGTAACAAGGGAAGCCAGGAAGAGTCCCATTTTGTCCCTTGCCACACCCTGCTTTCCATGTCCATGGTCAGCAATAGTAGCAGCATCTATCTACCCAGCTTCCTCTCTCTCCAGCTAAGTTGGGATGTTGATTATACCTTGCCCTGGCCTCTGCCTTGAACCACCAGAAGGCTCACCATCTAAGTCCACGTACATAGCATGCCCATGGCACATCTGGCTCACAAGCCAGGTCCGTGCTTGCAACAACTGGCAAGGCTGGAGCCTTGCATGGGCCAGAGCTGAGATACTGACTGGGTGGGTACTGTGCAGACAGGTCAAGACATTAGGGGGACAATGTGGCATGTTTGGTTGAGGTGCAGGCAGAAATTGTTAGAGTGGTGACCCAAGAAATCAGGGGGTACAATGGTGTGGAGCTGGGGTAGAGATGGTTGGATTGTATTGGGGTTTTAGGGTTCTATTTGGGTAAGGAGTAGTGAGGTTGGGAAAAGTGGTTTGGGCTTCAACTTTATCTATACGTCACTCCATAACTTTAAAAACTCTGGGAAAGTAATAGAATATCTCTGGGCCTCAGTTTCTCCATCTGTAAAATGGAGTTAAGATGAGACTGTGCATATCCAAAAACCCTTGCCAGTCCTCCATGTTACTGCATAGACTGCAAAACTGAAGCTGAGAGAGGGGAGAAGCCAGAGCAGTGCTCATGGGTTAAAGCCAGAAAACTTGAGTCCCTGAGTGTATGTGTTGGTGTGTGATGGGGGTTGGGTGGAGGTCATACAACCCTTGGCTCACATGGCCAGAACTCTTTGAGGGACACTGCTTGGGGACCCACGACACCTAACAACTTTCAAGCCACGATGAAAGGACAGGAGCTGTCTGCCTGCTGACACCACCTCCCCCCTCTCCACAGCCTCAGCAGCAATGGCCTCTCTCAAACTGGGGTGACCTATGTGTTGAAAGCCACGAGCACGTGTGGGACCCTGGAAGAGCTGCACATCAGGTGGGAGTCTCAACAGAGCACTATCTCTTCACTTTAGTCCTGATGCCCAGAGCTCAGGGGCATCTCCTCATACTTTCGGAAGCTCCCATTAGCCTTAAGGACCCCCCAGAAGATGCAGCTGGGGCCTGCAAAGCTGGCACTCTGTGCTGTGGGTGTCTCTTCTGGAGAACTGCCTGGGGCTGATGGAGCCAGCTGGGAACGGCAGTAACAGAGACCGAGAGAACAACTCTCTCTCGCTCCCCAACCCATGTGGTATAAACTATGCGGTGCCCTGTGTGTCCCCAGCTCCTGTGGGCCCTCTTCTTTTCAACTTCCTTTGGTCCCCTCCCAGCTTCTCCTGAGAACAATCTCCAAGTGACTTGTGACCTCCTGCCCCCTGGTCCAACCTCAGTCCTATCTCTATCAGTGTGAGGGGCTGAGGACAGGTGTGAACGAATATCAGTGCTTTCCCGAAAGCCTCGTTCTTGGTTCTCTAGCTGTATGGAGGGTCTGCTTTGTGCACCCCTCAAAGGGCTGGAGGGAAGCCAGATTCTCTCATAAGGTAGATTGGGGGCATCAT
This sequence comes from Mus minutoides, assembly GCA_902729485.2. Taxonomy (NCBI): domain Eukaryota; kingdom Metazoa; phylum Chordata; class Mammalia; order Rodentia; family Muridae; genus Mus; species Mus minutoides. The sequence goes on from LR750601.1 coordinate 345,118, forward strand.
TCACAGTGATCCTTGAGATATACAGCATGCCATGGAAGACAGCACCCACATCCCAAAGTGTTGTAAGCATCTGAGGAAACCCAGGAAAGGCAGAGAGGGTGTGCTGTAGACTGAGAGACAAACCAGAACAGAAATAACCTGAAGCCTCTGTAGCAGGAAAGTGTCACACTTCAAAGCCTCATAGGAAGTCCTAGGAAGGGGCTCAGCTTGGGCAGGTGTGGTGCCTTAGTGGTCCAAATAACCTTGCCTTACCCATCTCTTCTCCATAGCCTGCTAAGCAACACCGTGGTACTCACATTTTCCCAGGAGCCGAGGGAGCAGGAGGGGAGCTGCAAGGGGTAAGGACCTAGTATGTGCATACCTCTTTGGGATGGAGATGTGCCCTCTCTGACCCAGGGAGACCTAGACGGGAACTCACAAAGTAGGGCTATCTCTGTATCTCAGATGGCATAGTGTTTAGGTGATAGTGCATGAAACCCTGGGTTCAATTCCCAGCACTGTACAAGTCAAACATGGTGGCACCTAAGATACATGAGAACCTGTCTGAAATACTGATCAAGAATTCACCATGGGTCAGGCAGCGAGCAGACATGGGTCTGATGAAGAAGGAACAAAGGGCAGCCTACTCGGAGCCCTGTGATGTAGGATCTGGGTGGTATGCCAGGCCAGGCTGGGATGGCTAGACAATAATTATTCAGTGGAAGCTTAAGGTTTTAGCCTAAATATTGAGAGTAGTCAGTCTGGCCTGGAGCTCTGATATGGCCAGAACTCCTACCTTCCTTTGGCACAAGGACTATTCAAAGGGGTGTATGCCTCCCTCCTTTGAGGGACTTGAGGCATATGGCCAGAGACTTAGCTCTGTGTCTTGTGTGTCTAATCACAGGCTATTGCATATTGCATAGGGTCTGAACTCTGAAGGTTGGTAGGAGGAAATCTGTCATCTCTATCATCCCCTGTGATGATAATGACAATGATATTAATGGTGACCATAACCAGGGTGAATCGAGCACTTTTCTGTGTGCAGCTAGCTAGCACCAGACTGAGACAACTCACATGTGCCAAGCTAGCCCCAGAGAGAGGCTAGTCTAGTCCCAGTCACATGCCAGAGTAAAGTCTCGCTGACCCTGGCTAAGCACAGAGATTGAAAGGTGGACAGTGAGTTTGGGGATGGACCCTGGAACCAGAGGCAAGATGTGTTCAGTATGGCCTTGCTATGTGTTCCTCCAGGAGAGCACCGCTTACCAGCTTCGTGTCTCCTGCGACCTCCAAGTTGTCCCAGAGATCTCGAAAGATCAGGTACAATGGCAATATCCCTTCCTTGTCCCCAAGCCTCAAGCCTGTCTCAAAGGCACCCCAGAGGACACCACAACCTGCCGCCTCAAGGAGTTATGGCTGTCAACTTCTTGTTCCCTGCATAGCCCATCCCTCTGTCTCCTCCTACTCTCTAGGCAGCCCTATCCTGTACCCTGCACTCTGGGTTGGAGAGACTCTGAACTGAGAAAAGAGGAGCCATGAACCTCTGATTCCCAGTTTTGGGGGTCAGCCTGAGCTCCCCTCAGCGCTGTATCTCCCCATCAACAACACCTTCTTTTTGCCTGCCTGCTTGCCTGTCTGTCAGTCTGTCTGTCTCTCTGCTTGCCTATCTCATTCAGAGTTTGTTTCTTTCTCCAAGGCCCTCAGTCTTATCTATCCTCTGTCTTTGCTTTTGTCCCTATCTGTCTCTGCCACTGTCACTCTGTCTCTTTGTCTCTGCCTATGTCTATCTCTAACTACCCCTGATGTCTTCTCTACCTGTCTCTGACTATTTCTACCTGTCTGTCTCTGTTGCTGTCTCCATTTCTCTCTCTCTCTCTCTCTCTCTCTCTCTCTCTCTCTCTCTCTCTCCACTTCCAGCCCTAGGCTTCTCTGCTATTTGGGGCATGCTGTGTGTAGTCCTTCTGTCTTTCTCAATGCCATGTACCACAATTCCACCCTTCTGCCCACTAGGGGCAGATTTCCTCTGGGTACAGTGTCTGGTGGGCACTGCAGAGCTGTGTGGATCTTGCCCCTTTGCAGTCTGACACGCTGTGGCTTCCTGGCCAAGCACACAGAGAAGCTCTGCGAGGCACTGAGAGCCAGCTGCCAGACCCACCACCTGGATCATCTTGAGTGAGTATTTGATTCCAGAAAGGCAGCGGTGGCACAGTAGAGCGCTGCTTGGTGATAGAATGCAGGTGTCCTGTTTTCTTTTGAAGAGTCTGATCCCCAGCTTTCTTTCTCATTGACATCAAAGACCCTTCAGAGACCTTGGGGGGGGGGGACCAGTAACTTTCTTTCCAAATATACATCTCACACTGGTACCCTTTGCAGCCATCCCTAGTTCCCAGAAGACCACAAATCTTGGAAAGAATGGTGGGGGTAGGAGGATTCATGTGCCCCATGTGTGAAGTGCAGAGTTGTGACCTGGTGCTCAGATTGGGTTCTGGTCCCAGGAACCGGGTGACCACACTGCCGCCAAAGCAGAACCTTCATCCTCCACTAACCTTTGCTTCTTTCTTTCCAGCCTCTCAGACAACTCTTTGGAGGACAAAGGAGTGGTCCTGCTAACCCAGCTGCTCCCAGGACTGGGTCCCCTGAGGTCCTTGAAGTAAGCAAATAACCACCCCCCTAAGGCTTCTGGGTTCCCACCAGTGAGAGCGGTTGTTCGGGTCCTCTTCTGGGTACAGTTAAAGATGTAACCAGAAAGTGCATCCGAACACTCTTCCCACAGCAACACACAGGCAATTGTTCAACAAGGGCTCACCCTGGCTTGACTAAACACTGACTTACTTCAAAGAGCTCAGGGCTCCACCTTTTGCTTCAGGCCTTCTCCAAGCAGCTCCTTTGTGTCTCCATGGAGAAGAGATAGCTTTCCTCCTGCTCCCATTAGGAGCCCCCTCCCTTTTTTTTTTGGTTTTTCAAGACAGGGTTTCTCTGTGTAGCCCTGGCTGTCCTGGAACTCACTTTGTAGACCAGGCTGGCCTCGAACTCAGAAATCCACCTGCCTCTGCTTCCCAAATGCTGGGATTAAAGGCATGCGCCACCACGCCCAGCGCCCCCTCCCATTTTTAATTTATCCCGAGTCCTGCCATTCCCTTATCAGGTGGCAAAATAGAGTCCAGAGGGCGCGCTAGGCTCCAGCCTTAGCTCCTTCACCAACACAGCCTGTCTGTCACCTTGAGCAAATTCCTACCTGACTAGCTCATCTCCACAGCTGTGCAGTGAAGTTGGGGGGAGGGGGTAAGGGGGGTTGTGATGATCACCTGGGGGTTCACTGGGGTCTGCCATCTGCCGCCAGAGACACTCCCATCCCCATCCCCGTGCTCTGACATAAAGAGGGTGTATCTGAGTCCTTCCTCACTGTCACTCTGTGATCCCCAGCCTCAGCAAGAATGGCTTGTCCATGGATGCTGTGTTTAGCTTGGTCCTGTGTCTGTCTTCTCTGCAGTGGGTGTTCCACTTAGATGTCAGGTGAGTGGGTGCCCTGTTCCCCCACCCTCTCCCTCCTCTCATAAGCTCCTGTTGAGGCCTTTTGTTTTGTTTTGTTTTTGTTTTTGTTTTTGTTTTTGTTTTTGTTTTTGTTTTGAGACAAGGTTTCTCTGTATAGCCCTGGCTGTCCTGGAACTCACTTTGTAGACCAGGCTGGCCTCGAACTCAGAAATCTGCCTGCCTCTGCCTCCGGAGTGCTGGGATTAAAGGCGTGTGCTACCATGCCCGGCTGAGGCCTCATTTTTTTACAGGTCACTTGGGGTCATCCTCAGGATCTTAGATGATACCAGGTGCAGTGAACATGTGCTAGGACTAGTTCATGGAATGAATGAATCAATCAATCAATCAATCAATCAATAAAGTTTGTGGCTCCATGGTCCCAGGAATAATCAAACTCTCCTTGGGACAAACGTCTTTCTACTCTCCCTTACTCTCCAAGTTGTCCTTACATACACCTGAGCAAAGTAGGAGCTGGATGGTGGCCTTTGGGGCTCAGGGACTGGCCTAACTGGCATCTCCAGAGTTGATGAAGCTGGAAGGGAAGGCGCCAGCCAATCCACAGCCCTGGATCTCCCCCATACAGAAAACCTGTAGTTTTAGAAACACTCTTTCTCCTCCTTTCCTGAGAATCCTAAGAATAGAGGTGTGGTGGCAGGTGGCCAAGGCTGGTCCTTTACTTTATAGGGTCCTTATGTCCTTATTTGGATAGAGCCTGCCTCCTCTCCAGGTTTACCACAAGAGGGCGCTGAAATAATAGGCCAAGAGCCCTGCAACCAAGACTAACTGTGGCTGTCGATTGATCCATTGTTACTATATTCCCTGGGTGGCAGGCTATCTCCTGGTCCCTAAGCCCTTCTGGGGAGGGGACCCTTGGCTTCTTCTCAACCAGCTTCCTCCTCTTCACTTTTAGCCTTGAGAGTGGCTGCTGCTTCCTTCGAGGAGCTGGGACCAGCAGGTGAGGAGAGGAGATTTGGGCAGTCGAGCTAGCCTGTAGCTCTGATTCCTGCTTCTTGTTGGATGCACAGTCTCCACCCTGACAAACATTCTGGTGCCCATGAATGTCTGCCAGGTCTGGCGAGGTCTCTGGGGTAGCCTCGATATCTAGTCGGCAACCCCCTACGAAACCAGGATAACTCCAATTTAGCACTTCACGAGCGCTTCCAGCTGCCCTCTGGTGGCAACAGGCGTCATGGCCCCGAACCCTGGAGGCTGTCCACACAGCTGGGCTTATGGAGGGGCCATCTGGGCAGTGACCTCACCACAGCTAACGCAGGCAATCAGAAGCCAGGCTAGCCCCGGGCTTAGGTGCTCTTGGTTCTTCAACTTAGGATCTCTGCGGGATCTAAGGGCAAGATAATTAAGGAACAGGGAGACAGAAATATGGTTTTGTCAAGTTGGTGGAAGGGGAGGCACTCCATTCTGTCTCCACTCTCCCGGTTGGGGGCTTCAGGTGTGAATTGTCAATTTTCCTCCCCCCAGCTTCCCTTTCATGGATCTCAGTTCCTCCACCTGAGCAGTGAGGGGTCTGGCTGGAATCAAATCTCCAGATCCCTTCCAGATGTGGAAGTCCTGAGGGCATGGGAGCCCCTAGGTGTAGCTCAGGCTTTCTTTTTGCTATGCTTTCCCACTCCAAGGGATGCACTAGCTGGTGGACCAGAATTCCAGGCTGGAGCGCAGGTCCTGGAGCTGAGTCGGCGGTACACCTCCAGGAGCTTCTGGTACTGTACCCCACTTTTCTTTAGGGGTCAGGAATTGGGCAGAGCCAGGGGCTCAGGGCTATAAATTAAGGTAAAGGGTAGAGAGTTTGAGAGATGGGAAAAGAAAGAGGCCAGGGGACAGGGGACAGCTCTGGGGGTTGCTGGGCCCTTTGAACCACCTCAGTGGGGCTAAGGCCTGACACTCTCCTAAGAGAAGATTCTCATATCTCTGAAACACACTGGAAAACCCAGCTCTCCCCGAACCTAACTCTATGTCTGCTTTTGAGACTTTCATTTCTAGAAAGGGGTTCATATCTTACTCTAGAAAAGTATGGTCTGGGAACTAGGGGATTTCCCAACTTGGCCACAAGGGGCTAGAAGACCTTTCTGAGACCTGACATTCTCCCAAGAGATGCCCAAGTAAGAGATGCCTACATTGGCATCAACAGAGCTATTCAGAGAGAACTTGCAATGCCCCAGGTAGGAGAGGCAACGTGAACAAAGGTCAGGAGGAGGGCCTGCCTGGAAGCATTGCAGTGTAGTGGGAGCACATAGCGGGAGAGGAGGGCATGCCTGGAAGCATTGCAGTGTAGCAGGAGCACATAGCGGGAGAGGAGGGCCTGCCTGGAAGCATTGCAGTGTAGCAGGAGCACATAGTGGGAGAGGAGGGCCTGCCTGAAAGCATTGCAGTGTAGCGGGAGCACATAGCGGGAGAGGAGGGCAGGGTGTGCATAGTACTAAGGAACCGCTGAGGGTTTTAAACAGTGGGGAGGCTCCATTAGATTTTCAGAGTTGAAAGATCAAACATGAACTGGAGAAATGATCCAGCACGTAAGAGCACTCGCTGCTCTTGCAGAGGACCTGGGTTTGGTTCCCAGTATTCACATAGCAGGTCACCACCATCCGTACCTCCAGCAACAGGGGATCTGACACCGTTTTCTGTGGGCATTGGGCATGCACTTGGTGCTCGGGTATGCATGCAGACAAAACACATTTTACAAATTAGAAAAAAAAAAAAGGTGAGACCGTCAGAGGGTGGTGAAGGATTATGACAGCAAGAGTGGAAGTCAGAGGTGATCAGGGATCCAGTTGACTGAAGATGGGGCCTGGGCTCAGGCAGAGGCGGTGGACGGAGAGGAGTCACCACATGGTGCAGCTTTGATGTAGATATCATGATGGTGGTCACTGGAGAGTTTGGAAGGGGAGTGTGCTCTGCAGGGCATAGGAGTTGCGCCTGAGACCTGCAGTTCTGGGGAAGATGTCTGATAGAAGAAGGGTATCCTAGGGCCACAGGGTCCACCCTGAATCCCCATCCTCTTCCCTCTCTCAGCCTTCAAGAGTGTCAGCTGGAACCCCAGAACCTTGCCTACCTCTGTTCCACTCTGGAGAAGTGCCCAGGACCTCTGGAAGTCCAGTAAGTAATAAGACAAAACCCGGAGAGCATAGGGTCGGTGGGTGGCTGTGCAGAAAACTGGGTGAGGGCTTTTAGGGGAGACGATAAATCTTTGCCAGCCTTCTTCCACCAGAGCGATCAGCCCTACTCTGGGAGTTATGAGAGCCATGAGTGGAGGTCAGGCCCTCTCCCAGGAGCCTCAACTACTGGACCACATGGGGCTCTGTCACAGAGCCCCACACAAGTCTCTCCCTCATCCTGCCTCTATGGCTAAGCTCATCACCTTTGAACTCCTTGTCCCTGAAATACCTCACACACTCCAGAACAACCAAGCCTGTGACCATAATCAGGAGTTCTCTCAGCCACGTGGAAGCTGGCTGAGTCCCTATACGTCAGTTTCTACTTCTGTGAACAAGACAGTGAGCCTTTCCTTGGGAGTCAGTGTTGAGATTCTTACACAAGAATAGCCTTTTAAAAACTGCAGGCTGGAGCAAACCCTTCCTCTCATGGAATGGTGGTGTCATTTGTCACAGCCTTGTCCATCCCTTGCTCACTGTATACTCTGTTTTTACTTTTTGGTTGGGTAGTTCTTATCCAAGATGCTCAGGACTGGAAGGGTTTTGAATTTTCATCAGATTTGGGAATGTTTGCATATGCAGAATGAGATACCTTGGAAAAGGGAATCGGGTCTAAACACCACATTCATTCGTTTTGTGTAAGCCCTCTGAAAGCAATATCCCGTTTCTATAATGGGCCTGCTGTACTTGGAGCTGGGACCTTTCAGGACTGGAACTTTCCACTTTCAGTGTGACATCAGCCCCCAAAGTATTTCAGACTTTGGATTTTCCGATTAGTGATGCTCCGCCTAAGGCTGCAGTCCTACTCAGGTGCAGCCTATAGTCTCACCTGCATCAAACCTGCGTTCCCAGGTTGCAGCAATCTGCAATATCCTGACTTCTGGCTCGATCTCAAATCAATGACCAGGCCATTGGACAAGCTAATCCATGTAGACCCCTGTGTGTGTTTCCTATGCCCTTCTCGGTACCAAACACACCCAGAAAGAGGGGTTTGCATTGCTTGAAAGGATTAGATCTAGTCATGGGAGATCTCCCTGCAGCTAATAACTATTCAGTGACAGTCAGGGTCAGGTCGTGTGAGTCCAATTCATTAAAAGCATTTTATTACATTTATTCACTTATTGTTTGGGGATGGGAGGGAGTGTGTTGTACCCACACGTACAGCATGTGCTCAGAGGACAGAGAAATTTCACATGTCATTTCCCAGGGATTGAATTCAAGTTGTCAGGCTTGGCAGAAAGCAAGGATCTTTGCCCTCTGAGCTATCTCACCAGTCCTCAGTTCATTGTTTTTTTTAAAGCTTATTCTGTTTATTTTGTGTGCTTACGAGGATGTGTGTGCCGTAGTACTACCTCTGGAAACTCAGTGGAAATCACAGTTATCAGTTCTTGCCTTCCACCACGTAGGTCCCAGGGAGCATCTCACATCTCACTTCCCCAACTGATTCTTTTAAACAAATTCCTTTAGAATAAGTTTATACAGTGTTTCAAAAAAGTTACAGAGAGTCAGCATCTGCTACATTGTGTGTTTGTTACAGCATCACTTTTCCCATACACCACAGCACACAACTGAGCATAGTAACACTTGCTGCCTGCACCCTAGCACTCAAGGCAGAGGCTGCAGTACCGGGGTGTAAGGCCCATCTGGGCCACACAGCTGGTTCCAAACCAGTTGGGATTACACATCCACACTCTGTCTCAAAAAGAAAACAGAAAAATTCATGTGCATACACATGTATGTACTCACGCACAAACACAAGCACACATACTTATTTTAAAGTTGTTTCCAGATACTTTACAATTTTACTTGTAAATATTGTTGATATGGAAAGTTTTAAATACTCTTATGTTTATTGATCTAGTTTTTTTTTTTTTTAAGACAAAATCTTACTGTGTAGCTCTGGCTGGACTAGAACTTCCTTTGTAGACCAGGCTGGCCTTGAAAGCACACAGATCCACCTACCTCTGCCTCTCAAGAGCTAGAATTAAAGGCATGTCCCCACCATCCCTTGTATTTTTATTCTTAATGTAACCACAAAAATATTATCGAACCTCAGATATTAACAATGAAGTCCTAAAATCATCCCGTGCACCATTCAGTATTCAGTGGCCGTGCCTGAGATGTTTTTGCAGACTGCTTGCATTTCCAGGATTTTGTACCTTGGCCATCTGCAGCAGGGCACTACAAGCCCATCTAGATATATGCAGACAGCTACACCAGGCCCTCCTGTGTTGTCACAGCAATGCTGCCCAAAGCACTCCAGCATTGTCTACCTGTTAAGCAGCCACTGACTAGGAGGCTATGGGGTGCACAGGATTTGAGGCTGCAGGCCCTGCCCAGGATCCACAAGAAAGACAGGCAGAGCTGGGGTTTTGTGCACAAGCCATATCTCAGGGGTTCCCCCCCCAGCATTAATTGGATATGCTGGGACTTGCTTGGAGGTCAGAAAAGGTGGTCAGTTCCCTGCTGCCATACCCACTTCCCACTCTACCTACTGGGGACCTGTAATAAGTCAAAATGAGTCATATGGCCATTGCTTTTAAAAAATCTGTGTAGACCCAGAAGCCATGGTACTGTGGCCTAGGGACGTGGGGAACATGGGAAAATGCTGTGGAAAAAGACCCTCAGTAAAAGGCCCCACTCAAGACACTGCCCTGAGTCCTGGCCAGGTGGGAACAGAAAGAGCTAGTCTGAGCCCCTCTATCCCTTACCTACATTAGTGTTATCCCAGCCTCTCCTCTGAGGCAACCAATGAGTAGGGCAGGACTGAGGCCAGCAGCCTCTTCAGGCACAAAGGGAAAGGGATAGAGGAGAAAGAACAGGGATGGGCAGAGGGAGTGAAGGCAGGAGGGAACCCCAGACCAAAGGGCTCTGGGGACAGAAAGTGACTCCAGACCCTCAGTAGAGGGTGAATGTGATTCTCTAGATATTCGGGACATGCAGTGGCCGAAGGGCAGGAGTTAGGACTGTCTCCTGTTCTGTCACATTATCTGAACCTGCAGTGCAGGGAGTGACTGGTAGCCTTTGATGGGCCACAGAAATCTACATCTCTCCAGTGGGACGGTGGTTCATGGGCTCCACCTGTTTCATCCCTGCTGGGGTGGAGGTAGTTGATGACCCTCTACTTACCATCCTGCCAGTCCATGGAGTTTGTGGAGAGACTGTCCTACAGTCCCTTGGAAACCCAAAATGTCCAGCAGCTTGGTAAAGACACACAGAACAAAAACAATTTCATTTGCTCCATCCAGTGTTTCCAAGACACATCTGGCTTGACCCAGGGGATGCTGTTGGTAACACATCTCCTCTCCTCGCCTCGCCTCTCCTGAAGGCTCTGGCTGTGAATTGGCCATGCTGTCCACTTTCTAGAAGGTTCCCCCACCTCATTAAATCCTTTGCTTCACAGATTGTCCTGCAAGTCCCTGAGTGATGACAGCCTGAAGACCCTGCTGCAGTGCCTGCCTCAGCTGCCCCAGATCAGCCTGCTGCAGTAAGTCCGGGTTTCCAGTCCTACTACCCAGCTGACCACATCCCCCAGGCTCTGTGTGACAGGGCTCCCCTTCTCGTCCTCCTCTTCTCCTCTCTCCACCACTACATCAATTCATCTCACACATCTGAGACTCGGATCATCCAACCTCACCCAAATACATTGTCTCCTCTGGATCTGTTTTGTGTTCTAACGACAGGGTCCGTATGTCAGCTCTTGTCCGGGTTGGGACTCAAATAGGCCACGTACTCAGAAGCTCATGAAGGGTGGGAGGAGTCTGGGCAATAGTCAGTCATGCTTTCGTTGCCTATGGAAAGGTCACCTACCCCTACGAAGGACCCAAGCAGATGTAGGCCATGTATATGTCACATGCCATGTTTTTAAAGGTCACCCTCTAACTCTGTCAAAGGGGAGGAATTTAAGCAGCATCCGTCAAAGTATTTAAAACTCTGTTTTCTAATTTCAGTGCAGACTGGTTAGAATTTAAAAAGGATTTACTTTAAATATGCTTCTAGCAGAGGGGGGTTGGGAAGAAACAGCCACAGCTGAGATGGAAAAATACAACAGGAAATTAAATCATAGCATTAATAGTGGCAGCAAGAGCTACTCTGCTGAGCTCTGGACATATCCGAGGCTGCTTACGTTGCCTGTGGGCGCTCGCTTCTCTTCGGATCCTCTGGGCGGTGGGAAGGGGAGCACGCAGATGTGAAGTGGTCAGAGACAGGATAGACACCCAAACCACAGCTCTAAGGCACACAGCATCAGCCGTGATACTGCTTTTGTGTTTGGACCCTTGCTTGGTCTCAGCTTCGTTTCACTCATCCTCCACGCTGTTGATCAGGCACTGTCTGGGGTGCTATGGACATGGGAGCGAAAAGCAAACAACTAGGTCCTTGCCTTCTTCGTGCTTGCCTTGTAGTACAATGAGCTAAGCAAACAAACAAACAAACAAACAAACAAACAAAAACCACAGTGACGTGGAATGATGCAGCTAGGTGGAACCCAAGTCCCAAGAGAGGCTGAGGCAGGAGGATCTCCAGTTCTTGGTTAGCCAGAGCTACAAAGTGAAGTCCTGCCTCCAAAACAAAACAACACAACACAACAAACACTAAACAAAACAATCGATACATAAATGTAACCAATGGCAAGTTTCTTTTCTCTGAGTTAAGGTAAATGGCTGGAGCTGAGACACAAGTGACAATAGGTGTGATCAGGGAAAGCCTGGTGATCCTGAAGGACAATAGGGAAAAGTCTGCCTTTGTAAACTTGTAAAGGGCAGGGAACTACACTCCAGGCAGTGGGGACAACGTGTTTGCAGCCTTGACAGGCTGCAGGAACAGCCTTGATACACATGGGTTCAGAGGCAGTGGCTGGCAGGAAGGAGCTAGGAGACAAGATGGAGGGAGACGTCAGGGCTGGTCATGTAAGACCTGGCAGCCAGGAAGGAGACGTCAGGGCTGGTCATGTAGGACCTGGCAGCCAGGAAGGAGACGTCAGGGCTGGGCATGTAGGACCTGGTCATGTAGGACCTGGTCATGTAGGACCTGGCAGCCAGGAAGGAGACGTCAGGGCTGGGCATGTAGGACCTGGCAGCCAGGAAAAGGGTTTGGGTTTTCACTCCCAGGAATTTGGAAGATGGTACGCATGAATAGTATGAATTTTCAAACGCTAAGATTGGCTGCTGAGTGGAGATTGAAGGGTAAGAGATGCAATGGGAAGAGAGACGCTGAGCCACAGGCAAGATGCACCCATGGCCAGGTCTCCAAGGCTGCCAGAGTTTGCAGCTCATTAAACCATTGGGGTGTTACTAGGATATCTGTCTCTCTGTCTTCCCCTCACTTCTTGCTGCTCATGGTATCTGTGGTAAGGATACAGATGTTCAAACAGACTAGTGAGACTTGAGACTAGCCATATTGGTGAGTTCAAGCTTTAATGGAGAGACTCTGCCTTAAAGAATACTGTAGGAGAGAAAGAGATCTCTTAAGTCCCTCTTGTCTTCCTTATTACCTTGCTGAGGTAGCAGCCAAGATATATTCCCCACCCCCACCCCCGTTCCAGCCTACCTGGTTCTCACCCATTGACCCTGCTTGGCCCCACCCCTTTCCTTCCCAGGCTGAGTCACACAGTCCTGTCTTCAAGAAGCCCCTTTCTGCTGGCTGATGTCTTCAACCTGTGCCCACGGGTTCGGAAGGTCACTCTCAGGTAGGCATTATGCTGGGAGCCCTAGGATTAGTCTCGGAGGGTGGAGCCTGGTGTTTGGTGGGTGTCAGTGACCATCTGTACCCAAGGTGAAGTCTGGGGGCACCCTGGGGCAACGGCCAATGGTGAGTGAGTGTTTACTCTCACTACAGGTCCCTATGCCATGCTGTTCTGCACTTTGACTCCAGTGAGGAACAAGAGGGTGTGTGCTGTGGGTAAGTCCCCTGAACCATCCTAGACATTCATAGGGGATCAGGGATCTGCCTCCTGGGGTCAGAGCAGAGTGCAGGTGCCTGCTGTCAAATGTAAGCTGGTTCCTCCAACAGGAAGAATCAAAGGCTCAGAGAGGGCTAGGCTGGGCTCAGGGACTAACAGAGAGTCTGCGTCCAAATAGACTAGAATTCAGGGCTGGATCTACAAAGGGCTTTGCAACCTGCTCACATAATCCAGCTGTCCAGACCCAGGGCCACCAGGACCACCAGGGTCACCAAGGCCACCAAGGCCTCTGGTCTTGAGCAAGCTGCTTACCCTTTGGCTGTTGGCTTCCTCGGGTATCATAGGGAGCTATGGAACAGCAGAATATTGTGCAAAGCTGCACAACCAATAAGTAAGGCACCAGGCGAGTACAGACGTGAGTGACCCTGCCCTGCTGGTCCTGGCAGTACTGAAGGTGACAGAGACCGGGGCACTGGCGAGCAGGAGGGCAGCCTTTGAACGCAGAGGCGCCAGTTCTCTGACACATCCCTTCGGGTCATCACCTTCTTTGCTGGGAAATGGCAGTCAGTGAATAGCTAGCGCTCACTGGGCACCGCAGTGTGATCAGAGAGGGGGCACCGAGCTTGGCCTGCGGACTGCTTCAAACCCAGAAGCAGGCACACTCTCTCAGCAAAGGGTTAAATAACATAATTAGGCCACGTGTGGTGGCACATGTCCGTTCCTAGCACTCAGGAGGCAGAGGCAGGAGGATCATGAGGATTTTGAGTTCAAGGCCAGCCCCAGCTACGTAGAGAGTTAATGTCTTTAACTAAGAAGAATCTTTTAAAGTTAAAGAGAGTAATAATGGTTTTTGAAAAATCAGCTGGCAATTTTATTAACTCTCTGACTTCAGCGCTTTTGGGGGGAGGCTCAGACCTCTTTTTGGCAGGGATGGGAAGGGCAGTGTTAAGATTGCTGACTAGCCTGGGCCCTTTCATTTAACTAATTATGAAATTTCACTGTAAGCCTTTAAATCAGACAGGTCAACTGTCACTTTACCTGTCACACTTCTCAGTCTGTGGTTTGTTTTTTAATTGGAGGTGGGCAGGGGCAGTGACTAAAATGAACTAGAGGTCTTCTTCAACTTGTATTGGAACCTCCTAACCTTGATCTGGAGTTTCTGATCTGTAGGTTTGGTGGAGGACCCAAGATTCACATTCCAAGTTCCCAAGTGATTTTTTGATGTGACGGGCTAGGGACCACACTGAGAATCACCCTTCCCAAAGGGAATACATAGACACCAAAAGGGGGCTGCAGGGAACAGGAGCTATGGGTGTCCCATGTTTTCAAACGTCCTCTGGAGCTCAGAGGCCACACCCGGGAAAAGCTGGGGTAGGAGTGGTTCGAGGATCTGAATGCTTCCTCTCCTTCTTGTCCCCAACCGGACCATGCAGCTTTCCGGGATGCAGCCTCAGCCAGGAGCATATGGAAACACTGTGCCGCACACTGAGCAAGTGCAGTGCCCTCAGCCGGCTTGAGTAGGTTGGGAGGGAGGGGGGAGGGAGAGGGCGAGGCGAGGGGAGGGGGAGGGGGAGGGGGGAGGGAAACACACTTGGATGGGGCTGCACAGGTGCAAGAACATGAAAGTCCATATGAGCAGGCACTCTCATGTGCCCCACTTCAGCTCAGGATCAGTTGTCGGGGACAGGTGGGACGGGGACAGGTGGGACGCTGGGTTTCATCTCTAAGTCTCCCCATGCATCTTCTCTTCTACCCTACTCTCTCTGTGACCAAATTAGTTTCTTTTCTCATCACTGAGTGACCAAACACCTAACCAAAGCAACTTAAGGAAGGAAGGGAGAGAGGGAAGGAAGAAGGGAGGGAGGGAGGGAGGGAGGGAGGGAGGGAGGGAAGAAGTTTATTTTGGCTAGTGAATGTTTTGGTTGGTTGGTTGGTTGACTGGTTAAGACAGACTCTAATGAGGCCCAGATTGACCTCAAACTTGTGTTGTCAAGGATGATGGTGAGTTTGGATCCATTAGCCACCCCTCCAGGGTGCTAGAATTACACGTGGGCACTACTCCACCAAGCCTCAGCCCATGGTTTGAGAGAGATATATTCCACCATTGCGGAGAAGGCACCACGGTAATCCCGTAGGAGCATGAGGAAACTTCTCTCTTCGGATAAACCCCTCTGGAAACACCATTACAGACATGCCCAGGAGTGTGACCCTTAGATGATTCCAAATGCAGCCAGGTTGCCAGTGAAGATTAAACATCACATCCTGTAACTTGGACCTCAGCCACGTGTTTGCCAAGTACATCCAAGCTCTGCAGGCAGATTTTGGAGGGCAGGGTGGCTAATGAGAGGACCAAATGGCTAAGGCGAAGAACTTGAAGCTAGCCAGGGCAGGGAGTTGTGAAGTAACATGCCTATGGTGTGTGTTGAGGGCCCAAATAGGACAGCCCCCATCCCCCAGCAGGAATAAAACAATAGCAGTGAACACCTGTGGAGATTCCCCATACAGAGAGGGGCTCCTGGCATCCTCTCTGAGGTGCTCTTGTCACTTCTCAGAAGCCTAGGTGTCATGATTGACAGATAAGAAACACAGAGTACAGAAAGTTCAAGAGCATGCCCAGCATCACACAGCTACCCCAGCACTTTATCTAACCCAGAACCACTGGGAAATAAAAAAAAAAAGTCTTCTAAAAATAGATAGATAGATAGATAGATAGATAGATAGATAGATAGATAGATAGATAGATGCTTCAAACTTAAATATCTGTTGAAGTTGGATATATATAAGCTCAGTACTTTGGAGCAGAGGCAGGAGGATTTTGAAATCCAAGTTCCAAGTTAGCTTGGGTTCCATAGCAAGTTCAAGGTATCCTGTAGTGAGACCCTATCCCAACTAAAACAAATTTAGTAAAGATGTTTCCAGGAGGAGATGTGGCTGATATGAGCCACGTGTTTTAAGAAAGATGAATGTTTTGTGGTAGAGGGAAACTTGTTTTAAAGGTCATTTGAGAACTGGAGGTGTAGCTCAGTGGTCGAGCATAGTATGCTCTAGTAAATCTAGGAAGCCTGAGATTCAAACTCCAGGACCATGGAAATCAAATGCAGGTCATTATATTAATTGGCCTTGTGAAACAAGGCACTTCTCTTTAAAAAGATCCACCAATTTTCCTCCCATATATGCACGTGTGTGTATACGCACATGCATACATGTGCACCTTACACACGTGCATACCCACAGAAGCCAGGAAGAATATGTTGAATCTCCTAGAGCTGGAGTAATGAGTGGTTGAACCGTCCTTTGTGTGTGCTGTGAAAGCAACAAACACTTTTAACTGCCCAACCATCTCTCTAGCCTCTAAAAGCCAAAACAAAATTCTCCTGAAAATTCCAAAGAAAGAAGTGAAGGAGGTATAGGGCCTGGAGGTGGTACAATGTGTTAAGAGCACTGTTGCTCCTGCAGAGAACCCAGATTCTGTTTCCAGCACTCACACGGCAGCCGTCAATTGGCTGGAATTCCAGTTCAGGGAGTCTGGCCGTTCTATAAACACTGGGCACACAAGTAGTAGACATACACAGATGTAAGCAAATACCCATGCACAAAACGTAAAAATAGAAGTAAAAATATTTTTAAATGTCAGAAATGTAGATGGGAAACCAGATGATCAGGACACGGTGGTTATGTTTCTGAAATTATGGCTAAGCCCAGGAATGCTCTCAGGAGCAAAAGAAGGGATGAAATTGAAATTCAGGTGTAGTTTCTTTTTTTTGTTTTTTTGTTTTTGTTTTTCCGAGACAGGGTTTCTCTGTGTAGCCCTGGCTGTCCTGGAACTCACTTTGTAGACCAGGCTGGCCTCGAACTCAGAAATCCACCTGCCTCTGCCTCCCCAGTACTAGGATTAAAGGCGTGCGCCACCACTGCCCAGCATCAGGTGTGGTTTCTAACATCAGATTCCTAAATCACAGGAGGAAGACTGTTAGGTAATTGTATCCTCCAAACATGTGTCCCTTTCCCGGATCTTTGTGGATTCTAGCTGCCATCAGCGGTGGGCAGGGGAAATCTTGTTAGTTTTTCTCTAACTCCTAAAAGCCTCCTAGAGGAACCTGAGTCCTGTGAGTGTCGCAGAGAGTGGAGGGGGTGATGAGGACACAGTAAACACTGGTTTTCTGTGATGCTAGTGGGGGGACCAGTGGGGACTGCAGAGCTGTTGGTGATGCTGGTAGTAGTAAAAAATGGTGGTGTGGTGGTGGGCGTGGTCACTCAGACTGATGAGAATGGCTCTGGTGGTGGGCATGGTCACTCAGACTGATGAGGATGCCTCTGGTGGTGGGCGTGGTCACTTAGATGAGGATGCCTCTGGTGGTGGGCGTGGTCACTCAGAATGATGAGGATGCCTCTGGTGGTGGGCGTGGTCACTCAGACTGATGAGAATGGCTCTGGTGGTGGGCATGGTCACTCAGACTGATGAGGATGCCTCTGGTGGTGGGCGTGGTCACTTAGATGAGGATGCCTCTGGTGGTGGGCGTGGTCACTCAGAATGATGAGGATGCCTCTGGTGGTGGGCGTGGTCACTCAGAATGATGAGGATGCCTCTGGTGGTGGGCGTGGTCACTTAGATGAGGATGCTTCTGGTGGTGGGCGTGGTCACTCAGAATGATGAGGATGCCTCTGGTGGTGGGCGTGGTCACTCAGAATAATGAGGGTGCTGTGGATGATGGGGTGCTGTGGATGCCATGGTAATGACAAGCAGCAGTGACAGTTGATTTAGTGGCCACAGGGACCTCCAGAGGCAGGCAGGTTGGTCCAACAAAAACTGTGTCTTACTTCTTGCAGCCTCACAGACAATCTGCTGGATGACAGCGGGCTCAGGTGCCTTCTGGAGTGCCTGCCACAGCTGCCCATCTCTGGGTGGCTTGAGTAAGTGAGCATCCCCGAGGCAGCCAGGGGCTTCCCCGCTTCAACAAGAGCATAAGTGGATCTCTTTAGAGACCATCTCAAGGGGACCTGAGGACAAGAGCCAGTGATGGAAAGGGGTGGCTCTTACCTGGACCTGCCCCTCACAACCTCCTGCCTCATCCCCACCCAGGGCAGATCCTGTGTCAGACACTCAAGTTAGGACTTGTGGTACAGTAGACCTGCCCCTCCACCATGTCCCCTCATCAAGGTAGCTCGAGACTGGGAGCAACATCCCATCCCTAACAAGTGATACAGGGCTTCAGCATCCAGCTCCTAGTTGACCCCATTCCTAAAACCCCTCTAACTCCATCTACGGGGCACAAGTCTGGAAAGGATCTTTAGCAAGGAAGGGTTCTCGGGAAGACATCCACTCTCACTGCATCTCCGCACACAGTCTGTTGCTAAGCAACTGAACTTGGTACCCTGGGAGTTGCCTAAACCTTAGGTTGGTTCTTCAGTGTCCCACCCCAGCCACAGGAACTGCGGGCTCAGTAAGAACAGCTCTTTTGTTGTTGGTGGTGGTGGTGGTGGTTTTTTTGTTTTTGTTTTTTTGAGACAGGGTTTCTCTGTTTAGCCCTGGCTGTCCTGGAACTCACTTTGTAGACCAGGCTGGCCTTGAACTCAGAAATCCGCCTGCCTCTGCCTCCTGAGTGCTGGGATTAAAGGTGTGCGCCACCATGACTGGCGAGTAAGGACAGCTCTTAAGGACTCAGGGACATATGCCTCCCCTGTACTCTCAGCTTCAATGTCAACATCTGGAGAATAGGTTCTTGGACATTGAAATGGGAGGGGGGACAAAGGCAAGGGACCCTACTGAGCCTAGCTTCTCTTCTTTTCCAGTCTCAGTCACAACAGTATCTCTCAGGAAGGGATCCTGTACCTGCTGGAGACTCTGCCTTCCTATCCTCATATCCAAGAGGTCTCTGTGAGGTAAGCTGCTAACCTCCACATTGCAGCTTTATAGTGTGTGATTTTTGAGTCTATCCCTGATGGGGTGTCACCAGGGTGGAGAGGGCCAGGCATACAGAACTTTTTCCTTATAGAATGAGGGTGGCAAAGACCTGCCCTGCTCTCTGTGGTCTTAGTCCCATCTCTTCTGCATGGCCCTGGCCCCAGTGCCCTGGGTGCCCAGAGTTCTAGCTTGATGCCTCCCTCCCCTTTTTTCTCACAGTCTGAGCCCTAAGCAGATCTTCCGAATGCGCTTCTCCAAAGAGGAAGGAGCCGGGACATCGCTGAGGTAATCCTGGGTGAATAGGAAAAGGCAAGGACTCTGATCTCTGAGGAACCCATGGCTTCTTCACTGAGTCTTTCCTCAGATGGTCTGCTTCTGACATACAACCCAGGTTTGGTCTCCAGTTGAGCACTGCTGTCCTCATTCCATTCCCAATACCACACAAACGACACAGTACCATATTATACAATACATCCAGCACACACATATACCAAACACACAAAATGTACATACCCTACACATACCATCCCACATATCACAAATACACTCTACAAACAAAATATATACTCCCTACGTATATACTCCCATATACATACATGTACAGTATACACACATACACACACACACACACACACACACACACACACACACACACACACACACACAAAGCCTTTTGCTCTCCATCCACCAGCACGCCCTGCCTGATGCTGCTTATGATGGGGTGAGCCTGGCATCCTCTTCTCTTGCTGTTTCTGGGAAGATTCTCCCAACCCTTTAAGGCCAGCTTATGTGGCAGCCCCTCCTGGAGGCCTGTGAGGTTCCAGCAGCCCTGATACCAGAGTGAATCTCTTTGGGGGTCCTGCAATCCCTTTTCAGGGACAATGGCCTAATTTATCTGTAGGCTGAGGATCATGGAGCCACAGCCAATGCCCAGCCGTTGCCCGGGCTCACCCTCCATATGAGAAGCCTGAACTATCCCTTTAGTCATAGAGTCAGGCTGACTCTGCCAAAGCCAGCTTTTCTTCCTCAGGGATGACCCAGCAGGTCATGCTGTCAATCAGTGGCTGCTCGTAGTGTATCATAAAGACTAAATAAAACATGCAACAGGCAGACATCGTGTACCTGGAGGCGGGCCCTGTGCTGGTGGAGTCATGATCTGTGATCACAGAGCCAATACCTGTCAGGCCCCAACCCAAGCCTATGTCCTCTGGGAGACTGAGAGGAGGGGCCAGCATCCCAAGCATCCTCAGACCCTTTCTTCTTCTGCCCTTAGGCTGTGTGAATGCAGCTTCAGCCCAGAACAAGTATCCAGATTGGCTTCCAGCCTGAGCCAGGCCCAACAGCTAACAGAGCTCTGGTGAGTGACAGGCCCAGCCCATGTGGATAATGATAGGTGGGGCATCCTGCCTGCCTGAGCCATACCAATAACTCATCTCTGTCCCCAGGCTGACCAAGTGTCCCTTGGACCTGCCACAGCTGACCATACTCCTGAACCTGGTGAATCGGCCAACAGGGTTGCTGGGCCTCAGGTACCCGCCTGCACTTGGGAAGAGAGTGGGGGTAGTTGAAGATGGGGCCCTCTCAGTCACTGCCTGGCCATTCAGGAGCCCAGTTCTCTTCCCTAAAGCCAAGCAAGGCACAAGAAAACTGTCCAGGAGGAAAGGGAGGCTGTGCTTCGGGGTTTAAAAGAAAATAAACCCTGCTTTCTGTACAGCTCAGTGAGTAGAGTGAGTGTGTACCATTTGTGAAGCTCTGGGGTCCATCCCTAGTGCCACAGAAGAAATAATAATTAAAATCAATTAAAAGCAATCAAAGAAATTTCTGAAGGATACCTAATGGAAGATAAAAATAACATTAAAAGAAAAAAACAAACAACTTACATGTTCACCATAATGTAAAAAGCATTCAGAATAAGAACATTCTAAAAAAGGAGAGAGAATAATCTTTCAAAAATGAACATTCCATTTCCTGCATTCGATAATTGCTCATTTTCTCCCATGTTTACTCCACATTTGTTTGGCTAAAGTACTTTAAAGTAAAATACAGAAGACCTCATAAAAATATCACTTCGAAACATCTTACTGTGAATCTCATTAAAGTAAGGGCTGGGAGGTGGCTCAGACAGTGAAAGGCTTGCCTTGCCTCACAAAGACCTGAGTTCCAGCCCTAGAACTGAAACAAAAGAGGGGTATAACCCCAACATTAAAAAGATGGAGATGGGGAGTGGTCCCTGGGGCTCCCAGGCCAGCCAGCCTTGCCTACTTGGCAAGCTCCAGGCCTGTCTTTGAAAACAAGATGGATGGTCCTGAGGAACAGCATCTGAAGTTGTCCTCTGACCTCTGGGTGTGCTAGGCACATGTGCACACACAATCAGCCACACACAAACAGGCACACACTGGGGTATTAGTTACTTTTTTTGTGACAGTGATACACCAACACGACCAAAGGCAACTTAAGAGAGAGTTTATTTGGCTTACAGTTCCAGAGGAATAAAAGTCCCTCATGGTGGGGACACAGGGCAGCAAGCAGCAGACGTAGCAGCTCCAGGAAGCTAAGCTATCATACGCACAAAGCAGAGGTAGTGGGCTGAGGCTATGAACTCTCAAAGCCCACCTCCAGTGACATCCTCCAGTAAGGCCACACCTCCTCAACCTTCCCAAAGAGTGGCAGCTGGGGACCAAGTGTTCACATGCCTGAGCCTATGTAGGACACTTCTTATTAAGTCACCACAACATAGGAACATAAACACACATTTACAAATAGAGAAATAGGGATTGCAGATCAGTCAGGGCACCTGAGGAGTCTACGGCAACCCTTAGGGCCAGGCGTTCTCTGGTGTCATATGAGATTCTCACATGGTAGTTAAGTATAACCATTGGCTGTGGGGCTCAGGTCCATAAAGGTTCCTGGGCATTCCTCACTCTGGGCTCTGGCTACCCATCACAGTCAGCGCTGTGCCTCTTCACGTCCTTATGTGCCCTGGAGCTAACCACCGACTTTTCTAAATGTGGTCAAAAGGCTCCATGAGATAAGCTAACAACTTTGTACCACCAAATCTGGCCTCATGATTACCACCGCACATCATGCCCAAGAAAAGGCATGAGAGCTAATTATTCTCATTTTTTAAGATTTAAGAAATAGCCGGGCAGTGGTGGAACACACCTTTAATCCCAGCACTCGGGAGGCAGAGGCAGGCGGATCTCTGAGTTCGAGGCCAGCCTGGTCTACAGTGAGTTCCAGGACAGCCAGGGCTATACAGAGAAACCCTGACTCGGGGGGGGGGGGGGGGGGAAACAACGATTTAAGAAATAACATTTTTGCTTGATTTTGAAGACAGGGTTTCTCCTTAGCTGGCTCTCCTGGAACTCATTCTGTAGACCCAGACTGCCCTTGAACTCAGAGATCTACCTCTCAAATGCTAGAATTAGAGGTGTTTGACACCCCCTGCCTGGCAGAAATAGCATATCTTAACATTACAATCAGTCACACGAGTACTCTCATGAGCCTGAAATTCCTGCACTCAGAAAATAGAGAAGCAAGAGATCAAGAACAGCCTTGACTACTTGACTACCTAGAATGTTTGAAGCCAGCCTGGTCTACATGAGACCCTGTCTAAATAAATAAATGATAGGTAGGTAGGTAGGTAGGTAGGTAGGTAGGTAGGTAGGTAGGTAGATAGATAGATAGATAGATAGATAGATAGATAGATAGATAGATAGATAGATAGATAGAGTGAAATGACATAAACATTAACCATCATAACACAGTTAAGTGTACAGCTCAGCCATATTAATGACTTCCACCCTGGTATGCAACCAGTCTTTATCTTGCAAAACTGAAGTTCTGTCTCCAATGAACAGCTCCTCATGTTCCTCTTACCCCAGCTTGGGGCATGAACTGTCTGTGAACCAGACTCCTTCCGTTTACTTCCTATCAGTTGAATCACACTGTCCTCAGCCTTTTGTGACTGCCGTCATTCACGTGGCACGCCTTCAAGGTTCCCACATGGTGTTGCAGATGTGAGGGCTTTCCACTTAGGCTGACTAGTAGCCCTGCATGTGGGTACCCCAGAGTTTACTCATCCAGCTTATGTGGACTTGGTGCGCTTTCACCTCTCAGCCATGTGCTGTGAATGTGGGAGCACAAACAGGACATCCTGTCCCTGCGCTCAATTCTTTCCTAGATTGCCCAAATAACACCTTAAAATAAAACTTTCCACACCTAAAAGTAACAATTTAAAAGTTGGCAGAAAATCCAGACTAGCATATAGGAAAACAATGTTTAAAAAATATAATAATGCAACTGAACCGGACAGCAGGAATGTTTTAAATAACTAAATTCATTTGTGCATTTTGTACAAAGTTTAGAAAATGAACCAGAAAGTGGAGGCGCACACCTTTAATCCTAGCAGGAAGCAGAGGCAGGCAGATCTCTGAGTTCAAGACCAGTCAGAACTACAGAGTGAGTTTCAGGATAGCCAGGGCCACACAAAGAAACTCTGTCTGGAAAACAAACAAACAAACAAACAAAAAACATAAATGAAAGTTTACAAAATGTAGAAAACCAAAATCCAAGGCTGGAGAGATAGCTGTGTGATTAAGAGCACTGGTTGCTCTTCCAGAGAACTTGGGTTCAATTCCCAGCACCCATATGGCAGCTTACAACTATAATTGCAGTTCCTGACACCCTCACACAGACATTCATGTAAGCAAAACACCTGTGAACATAAAATAAGAATAAAGAAACCATTAAAAAAAGAAAACCAAAATCAAAATAAAATTGCTCATGAACATTCTGCCATCTAACCCACGCTGGCGATAGCCCACACATCTCCTCATATCTGACTCCACCTCTTACACCTTTTTTGTATTTTCCTTTTTTAAAATATAGCATTGGAGTTATAGTTTAGGTATGATTTGGTTTTCTAACCTTTACCACATAATTACTTATATTAGGTCTGAAAAATATTATTTCAAGACATATTCTTGGGCTGGGGAGATGGCTCGGTAGGTAAAGCACATGGCTTGCAAACACGATGGCCTAAGTTCATATCTCCAGAACTGTGTAAAGATGGTTGCGGTGTGTGTGTGTGTGTGTGTGTGTGCCTGTGTCAAACAATGTAGAAGAAAAGGATCTGCATGCACCCTTTTATGTACTGTGGCATGCTCACAACATAGGAATGCACGTATGCATGCATACACACACACACACACACACACACACACACACACACACACACACACTCAAGGTCCTCCAGGCTCCTCCCGTCAATGCTCACCCCGGGGGTCTTTGTCTGTGTCCCTTCCATGACAGGTTGGAAGAGCCCTGGGTGAACTCTGTCAGCTTACCAGCTCTAATGGAAGTCTGTGCCCAGGCCTCAGGATGTCTTGCTGAGTTAAGGTGAGTCCAGGGAAGAGCCCCTGGGGATCCACCTTTTTATGACCATGGCAACCATCCCTTGCCCTCACACCCCTAGACACTGGCATCTTGTCCTTGCCTGACAGGCAGAGACTGCTGAGCATACCCAAAGAGCTATACACATTTGTAGAGTCTTGTGCGGTAGACAGGCCATAATGTTTGGGTTCAAGGTACAGACAGGCATGCTGCGGGGTGGGGGTGGGGAATCCATGCTGATTACCCAGAAGTGACTCTCTGGTAGTTAACGTGCCCTATAGATTACAATGGTGGGAGTAACTGGGCACAAGGTTTTGGTTGGATAATATGTGATAACAGATCTCACCCTGGCGATGTCTGGCTCTTGGTGTCACCTCCCATTTTTGAAGTGTCATCGCCCTTGTCTAAAGAGGGAGGATCTGTTGTGCCATGATCCAGGTCAGAGAGTAGGCAGGTACAGGTCAAGGCAAGCTGTCACCCATTTCACCCATTTCTTCTTTCCTCAGCATCTCTGAGAGGCAAAGGAAGCTGTGGCTCCGGCTGGAATTTTCTCACCAAGAAGCCAATTCTGATGCCATGGCTCTCAGGTAGAACCCAGAATCAGGAGCCTCAAGGGACTGGCTGGTGGCACTGCTTGAACCAGTATTTCTCATGCACCTGCTCAGCATCTTTTGTGCTCAGCATCTTTTGATGTTTGGTCTTCCACATGCTGTAAGGTCCTCTCCTTCTCTCCCCACCCCCCATTCCAACGCAATAGCTCCACTTGCCCCCAACAACTTTTTTTTAAAGATTTATTGATTTATTTTATGTATATGAATACACTATAGCTGTCTTCAGATAGACCAGAAGAGGTCATCAGATCCCATTACTGGTGATTGTGAGCTACCATGTGGTTGCTGGGAATTGAACTCAGGACCTCTTCTGAGCAGCCAGTACTCTTAACCACTGAGGGATCTCTCCAGCCCAACTTTTAATTCTTCAAACATCACCTTGCCCTCTCTGACCTCAAACTCTTTGCACGGGTTCATCTTTCTGCCAAGAATCTCTTTTTGCGTGGTTTCTTCTTCTCTTTCTGGTTATACTTTTTCAAGTCTCAGCTTAAATGCCCCATTTCAGCTGGGACTCCTGACAGCCAAGACTTGGCCAAGTCTCTCTACTTTCTACTTTCAACTCTCATAATGCCTGGATTTAGGACATTTCAATCCAAATGTCACATTTATGGACATTGAAATGTCAGCTCTTCTGAGCAGATGCAGCTCAGCATGTATACATTCTAGGGAACAGAGCATGCCTGGTTCTCAGCCCCAGCTTACCTCCTTGCCTGCATGCACATCTTCAGTCAGTCAGTGATCTCCCTGGGTGTACCCACTGCCCACCTGGACCATTCTTCCCAGTGGGTCTTGTAACTGGGTAGTAAACTCAGACTTTCTTTAACCAGCTTGTGTTTCCAATGCCATGAGTATAAAGCAGGGGTGTTGCATCACGGACCAGATACTGCAGCTACCCCCTCTGCTTCCAGGTTGGCTCACTGTGACCTGGGGACCGAGCGCAGCCATCTGATGAGACAGTTGGTGGAGACATGTGCCAGACTGCAGCATCTGAGGTTGGCACTTCCAACAGTGGCTTCAAGTTCACTGGCTACCCTAGTGTCTTCTTGGGGCCACATTCTTATCTCCCTGGGGTGGGACTCATACTTGGGCCAAGGGCCAGAGACTCAGGCACACCCAGGGAAGCTCTTAGAGGGACCTTCTGTCATGGTGACCCCTGAGGTGTGTCCAACATACAGTCTTCTGGAATACTCTTGACCCTTTTCAGCTTGTCTCAGGTTAGCGTCAGTGACAATGATGGCACCAGCTCCGAGCTGCTGCAGAACATCCTGCTATCAAGCCGTGAGCTGAAGAGCTTCAGGTATGTGGACCTGCACTTTCACTGAAGCTCCTGTCTTAGGGTTTCCATTGCTGGGAGGAGACACCGTGACCTCGGCAGCTTTTATAAAGGACAACATTTAATTGGGGCTGGCTTACAGGTTCAGAGGTTCAGTCCTTTATAGTCATGGCAGGTAACATGGCGGCATGCAAGCAGATATGGTGCAGAAGGAGCTAAGAGCTCTACATCCTGATCCTCAGACAGCTGAAGGAGACTGTGTGCCACTCTGGGCAGAGCTTAAACATAGGAGACCTCAGGAGCCCACTCCCACAGTGACACATTCTCTAACAAGGCCACACCTACTCCAACAAGGTCACACCTCCTAATAGTGCAACTCCCTATGGGCCAAGCATTCAAACACATGAGTGAGTCTATGGAGGCCAAACCTATTCAAACTACCATAGCCCCCTTGCCTGCCTGTTCCACCTGTTCCCTAGCTCCCAGCCCAGAGGATGCTGGTCCCACAACTGTGCTCAGGTCCCAGGTTCCTAGAGATGATGCAGGGGTCCTAAATGTGACCTTAGGAACATAGCCACACAACTAAAAATTTCCTTTCTTCACTCTGTTCTGTTTTGTTTTCTTCTGGAATAATTGCAAATAAAAAGTTGCTAAGCACTTAGAAGGCTGAGACAAGAGGATCTGAAGTTCAAGGCTAACCCAGCTGCATGGGAAGTTGGAGACCAGCATGGAAATCTTGTCTCAAACACATACACACACACACACACACACACACACACACACACACACACACCAAAACAAAACAAACAAAAACTTGTAGGATTGGGAATTTATCCCAAATATCTCTGTTGATATTTTCATATTTTCACTTCTCCCTTCCCCTTCTTCTCCCCTCCGTTTCCCTTCCCCCTCCCCTTCTTTTATGCTCCCCCCCCTTTTTTCCATTTTTTAACCATTAGAGGTAATTCAGTGAATCTCTCAAGAATGAGGGTGTTATTTGCCATAATCTAAAGAAAGTATGAACTTCAGGAATTTAAACATTGAATACCAGTTACTATATTTTTTTCTTCTTTCTTAAAAAAAAAATTAAGCCGGGCGTGGTGGCGCACGCCTTTAATCCCAGAACTTGGGAGGCAGAGGCAGGTGGGTTTCTGAGTTCGAGGCCAGCCTGGTCTACAAAGTGAGTTCCAGGACAGCCAGGGCTACACAGAGAAACCCTGTCTCGAAAAACCAAAACCAAAACAAACAAAGAAAAAAAAAACTAAAAGTGTGTGAGTGTGTGTGTGTGTGTGTGTGTGTGTGTGTGTGTAAGAGAGATAGAGAAGGGAGGGAGAGGGAGAAAGATGGTATGTACAAGGTCAGAGGTCAATGTTGGTAGTTTCTTCTATGCTTCCAAATCAGATTGCCAGGTTCATACAGCAGGCACCTTTACCTGCTGAGCGTCTTACATTTTTTTGTTGTTGCTTTGAGACAGGGTCTCAGTAGCCAAGCTTGTCCTCAAACTTTCCCTTAATATATTTTTATAAATAAATAAAATTTTTAAGTGGAGGGAAAGTTTTTTAAAAAGAAGAAAAGCCCTCATGAACTAGGGCAGAATGTGGTGGTGCGTACCTTTCATTTTAGCACTTGGAGGCAGAGGCAGGCTGATCTTTGTGAGTTAGAGGCCAGCCTGCTCAACATAGCCAGTTCAAGACAGCCAGAGATACAAATGAGATTTCCTGTCTTTAAAAACAAACAACAAACAAGCAAAACCCCTTTGGAGCTGTCAGACTGACTTCAGAAAGTTGAGAATGAAAGACCCAGTAGGACTCTCACAGTCTGACTCAGGAAAGGCAGACACCCCAAATCACTCACGAGAAACAGTCTTGATGCAAATCACATGAGGCTTTATTTGGGGAAAGCCAGAGCTCTGGGGATGACTCGACTCATATCCCAGAAATGGATAGAGGAGTCGACCCTGAGGGAAAAGAGGACCCGATATTTATGGGCCCTTAAGGGGGAGAGGAGGAGGAGGAGGAAGTAGAGGATTTTCCTGATCTAACAATATCCATTCTTTCTATAGAAGAAATGGGTACAAAGATAATGTCATGGGTACAAGGTAGATGAAATGGGTACAAGGAAGACTGTCATGCTCAGATGCACAGGTGCAGGAGTAAAAATTTTCAATCTCAGTCCAGCAACTAAACCACACACACTTGGCAATGAGCTGTATCAGTTGGCAAATACATGAATTCAAAGAACAATATGGGCATACACACAGATTCAGGCTATTATGCTCAGCTACGTAAAGACTTTCTGCTAATAGTAAAATCTCTCTTCCCAGTTTCAGGGTCTTTGTGACCTGTTACATTTTTCTCAGGATCTTTTCAAGAACTGTACAGTGTCAGCCAGTTATTAGCATGGCATCCAACTGTGACTAAGGAGGGCTAGGGGGACAGCCCCAGCTTCTGCCTCCAGCTACACCCTGACTTAATTAGTCCAGGATGCAGCGATTTGTGATGCAGAGGACAGGCATCCCCTAACCACTGTCTCCAAGAGCTGCCCCCAGCCTCTGGCACCAATTTCAGACCTCCTGAGGCTCTTCCTGACCTGTCACTCTTTGGTTCCCAACAGGCTGACCTTCAGCCAAGTAAGCACAAAGAGCCTCGCCCATCTGGCATCTGGTCTGGGACACTGCCACCATCTGGAAGAGCTGGAGTAAGTTGGGATGCCTGGGCAAGGGGTGCCTGAGAGGACAGCCGAGCCTCCGATCAGGTGCAGAGGCACTTGACCCTGTCTGTCCTCCCTGGCCTAACCTAGCAGTCCACAGGTTGAATGCTGTGTCCCTTGTCTTGACTTTACCCTTGACCCATGGAGTCAAAATGGCTGGATTTTTCTTCCTCCCTCACTTGGTGGCTTGGAACTGCACATCTGTCAAAATGGGACTTGACTCTGTCCTCAGCTGATGATAAATGCCAGGGTGCAAAAAGCACAAAGGGACGGAGGAATCGTTGTATGGTTGCATGTCCCAAGTCTTCCCTGTAGCCTTCACCTGGCATCCTTCTTATCTGACCCAGTTGTGACTGCCACCCTTCTTGTAGGGACCATAGAGCTTTGGGGCTGGGAGCTGGGCAGAAAGCCTAGCCTATTATCTGTAATCCCAATCAGCCTCCCCAGGGAGGGAGGGACAAGTAGAGCAGTGTCTCTCCAGGGCACTTGCCTGAATGGAACCTTCTGCTTGGTCCCTACAGCTTCTCTAACATCAGTCTCTGTGAGGAGGACACAGAGCTACTGATCGGAGCCCTTCAGGGAATCTGCAGACTGAAGAGGCTGCAGTGAGTGAGGGGAAGGTAGTGAGGAGGAGAAGTGTATGATAATGGGGGAGGAGTGAGAGGGGAGGGAGAGAGGATGTTCAGGAGGAGGAGAATGGGTGGAAGTTCATGGGAAGGGGGAGGAGAAGGGAGGTTCATGGGAAAGGACTAAAGAAGGAGGTTCAGGGGAGGGAAGTAGTGGGGTTCAAACAGAGGGGTCTACAGAACATGGCTTGGAGCCCCTGCATCTCTCTGTCTCCCTCCCTCTGAATGCACCTTTGAGTCTCTGGATCACACACACACACACACACACACACACACACACACACACACGCACGCGCGCACACACACACTTTCACTTCACTGCCTAGCTGAGTGTCATTAGAATACTTGGTCTCTGGAAACATAATCCCCAATTCAAAGCTGCCAGGGCAAGATTTGGTTGATCTTTTTCTTTTTTTCTTTTTCTTTTTTTAATAGAAAACGACTAGGCAACTTAACTTCAGGCATGGCTGGCTCCAAGGGCCAGTTACTGGTCTCTGTTCTCCCACCCAGCACCCTCTGCAGCTTTCTTTCCTCTGATTTAGTGGAAAGGGGACACGTTTATCCCTATGATCAGCTGGAGACTTATGAAATGAGTTCGGTCATATGGTCATATGCCCTATTCCTAAATTCTCAGTTGACTCATTGGCTAGGTGAGATCACCTGTTCCCTGGACTTAGGTGGCATTTTTAGATGCTGTTACAGCAGAGAGGATACAAACTCTAGGTGGAACCCCCTCCTGTGTCCCTGGCATCTGCACAGTTTTCGTCCTTCTTTTTTTTTTTTTTAAGATTTATTTATTATATGTAAGTACACTGTAGCTGTCTTCAGACACCCTACAAAAGGGCATCGGATCTCATTACAGATGGTTATGAGCCACCATGTGGTTGTTGGGATTTGAACTCAGGACCTCTGGAAGAGCAGTCAGTGCTCTTAACCACTGAGCCTTCTCTCCAGCCCTTCTTCCTTCTTTTAACATTACATGTGCTTGTGTGTGTGTGTGTGTGTGTGTGAGTGTGTGTGTGTGTGTGTGTATGTGTATACATGTGCTCATATGCCATGGTGAACATGCAGAGGTCAGAAGATAGCTTTTGGGAATAGCTTTCTTTCCACTAAATGGGATTCAAGGACCAAATTCAGATCCTCAGGCTTGGCATCGAGCACCTTTATCTACGGAGCCATCTTGCCAGCCACAGTTGCTTCTTAGTAACTCTCTACTTTTATTCTCCTAGTAATTTGCAATCATCGAATTCATAGAGAAGCCAGAAACAGCCCCCCCCCCCCCGCAAATAGTTCCATTCTGCACACAGACTCAGCTCAGGCACATTCCTGTGAGCACATTTAACTGCGTTTTTCTGCTTTAAATCTGTTTTCATGATGACCCAGAATACACCCTGGTTATAAAAAGCTCCATAATTTCAAAAATATGTAACAAAGAGGGTGAAATCCCCAGGAGATGACGCTGCTTCAGAAAACTTCCCACAACAGTCAGTTTGTGAACCGTTTTCCAGATTTTTCTCCACACATGTGCTCCCACAGTTGAACAGTAGCCCGTAGTGACATGGCATGCCCCTAGTCTGTCCCTCTTAGCTCATCTGTGGGAGAACCGTGAGGACGGGGGGTTGGGGGAGACACTAGGAAGCCTTGGACCATCCAGAGCCCTCTTTCCAAAGAGCCATTGCTTGGGTACCCCTGGGTACTCGCGGCTTGTTCAGCCTTCCAGAACCTTCCCAAAGCTTTATATGAGTAAATAAAGAGCCAATAAGGTCATTGGCTTATTCAGCAGTGTGACCCCCCCAAGCCTTGGCCAGGGCTAGGGGATGGTGGTTCTGTAGGGAGGATCGTCCTCCCTGTCACTCTCCATCTTGAGTCCCAGACACTCAGGCTGCTCCTTACCACGTCCTTCCTCATTGGGTCCTCAGTGTACAGAAGCCAGACTTATCAGTTCCATGTCTTCTGACACCGGAGGCTCTCCTCAAACCCAGCCAGCTTCTATCCTCAGTCCTTCTTCAGGTTAGGGGAGAGGACCCTGCTCAGAGCCAAGCCCTTCAGGCGGATAGGCTCTTGATAGGCTGCTGATGGCCTTTGCTGGCTCAGGCTGCATCATTTCAGCACTGGCTACATGTCCTTAAGAACCGTATCCCTAGGAAACCGAGGCAGTTGGCCAAGTCCTACTGCCACGTCGCCATGCTGGCTTGGGCATACGTTTTGCCTCTCTAGGCTAAGGCTTCTTTCTGAGCTTTGATTTCCTGGGATTATGAGGATTAAGTGAAATAATAATACTTGGTGAGTGCTGAGAGCAGGGGCTGGCCGAATTCACTTGGCAGAAGCCTTGGCTAAGCCTGTCATTTGTTTCTCTTCAGTGCTCAGGCTGGCAACCTTGGCATCACCAGCCAGTGGGGAACACATGGCTAGGGCCCTGGAAAGGGGTTATTCCCACTGCTGTTGCTGCTTCCTCTAAAACCCTGAGTAGGTTCCCTTCCCTTCTGAGCCTCAGTGTTCCTCATCTGTAAAATGGACATGACAGTGCACCCACATTTCAAGATGGCCTCAGCCCAGTCTTTGGCCCCTGTCACATGATCTCTGTTACTGCTCAGCACCAGTTTAGGCATGTAGTTGAGAACACAGAACTGCTGGCCACGCAACTCAATAGTCCATGCACAACGTACGGGTGCCAATTTGCTTTCCACGCTTTACACTGGAGGGCTGTGGGCATGCTCAGTGTAGAGGCTTCACGAGTCCATCTGGACAGGGCCTCAGTCTGCGGCCCAGACATGCAAAGTCCATCCGGTCTCCTCTCTCTAGCCTCAGTCACTTACCACTAGGAGCCTCCTCTCTGGCCTTGCTCATTCAAGGACTAAGTGGAATGACCCTACTGCAGGACCTTTGGTGAGTAATCAGACACCCATGAGAGGGAGGATCCCTGGTCGGCTCTGTTGTTGAGACATGGCACACCTCCTTCGGAACCTGTGATGGCTCTCTCTGGGGACATCCCTGCCCCCTTTCGGGCTGGTGCCTGCTGTCCTTGCTTCCTAGTGCCACTAGCTTCCTGGATACAAAAGTGATATAGCTGGTTGGGGTTCATGCCCCACAGAAGCCCTTCACATGCATAGATAGGGTTCTCTGCAGATTTGTGTTAGATAAGAATTAGGACTGAGTCCAGGTGCCCAGATCCTGTATTTCCAGTGAGCACCCCAGTGGTGGTGGTTTTAAGGGTCAGAGACTGTGAGAGGTGAGGGGCTAGACTTAATCTTACCTGTACTATCACCCCCTGCCACATTCTCTTACGATATAGCTTAACCCAAACACTAAATATTGTGCCTAAAACAAGCCCCGGTGGTGTGGTGCCACAGGCATTTGGTTCTGTCAGAGGTTCAGCCTGACTCTGACAGGACCTGTGGTTAACACGCATCGGGAATGTGGCACACAGGATCCAAAATCAACCAGCTACAAGGCAGCTTGCTACAATTTCATGTACAAAAGAAAACAAACAAACCCCAGAACAAGGAGATAGACTATTTCTCTGGGTAATTTAGTTGACTTTTAGTTTAGCTTAGCTCTTGCCTCTCATACAGGCAAGACCATTCCAGGGGCAGAAAAGGCAGCAGTAATAATGAGGGGGTGGTGGGATGGGGTGGAGGGTGGTAATGGTGACAGAGGAAGCCCCCTGTTTTAGTTCAGATGCCTTAACTGGGGAACCCACTTGTCATCCTGGGGAACTCTGTTGCTGGAGTCCAGGCAAAAAACGGTTTATAATAACTGTTTCAGGCCGGGGGCTTGAAGCATCATGTCTGCTTTGCCTGCAAGTCACTGTGAGCCTCTGCTGCTCCATTTTCTTACCTGGGACACTGGGAGCAGTCAATACTACTCTGCTTAATTTCCTCCAGAGGAGACTCATATGTGAGTGACAAATGAGTTTCTGGACAAATATAGGTTTATCATCTGGAGGGTGCCTTCCTTCTCCTCTGAGCCTGCACCCACTCTGCTTCTCTGGGCTGAGCAGGAATGGCATTGGTGACAGTGGCTGCTGCCTTCTGACACTCTTCGGGGTTGCTGACAGCTTGGAGGAGCTGGGACAAGTTGCTAGCCCTTTCCCCAGATCCCGTGCAACTTTGGCAGGAAAAACTTCAGGGTTTGGGGTGTCTCTTCAAGTACTCCCTTCATTTCTTACTCTCCTGCCTTCACACACTTCCACACTGCATAAGCAACTCCAGGGAAGATCCTTGGACTCCCCAAGATGGTATGCAAGAGTCAGGAATGATTTTAGGACGACAACAGGGAGAATATCCTAAGCAGACATCCAAACGTAGGATGACGAGACTCCCGTGCGAACAGAGGCCTTTCTCTGTGTGTCTTAACCAGAAGGGGTGTGGGCAAGATGAGATGGGAGACAAGAGGCAGCCTGATAGTTCTTCATCTTTGCTTTTCTCCCCAAGCTTGAAGTACAACCAGATCGGAGACGTGGGTACCCAGCACTTAGCTGCCATCTTGCCAAGGATGCCAGAACTCAGGAAATTAGAGTGAGTCTCAGCCCCGCCGAGAAAAGCCTGCAGGGACTATACCATGCTTCTGGGAGACACTTGTCCCTGGCCTGGGCCAGCAATGGAAAAGGGAAGCTCTCCCAGTCTTGGTGCCCAGAATTGTGATCTCCTATGTTCTCTGGGTCTTTCTGTTCCATCAGGAGGGAGGCGTGGCTGCATCTCTTATGCAAATGTTGTGGGGAGGGATGAGGGAAGAGAGGGTCCAATAAGCTCCCCTTCCACAGCCTCTCAGGGAACAGGATTGGCCCAGCTGGGGGAGTGCAGCTGGTGAAGTCTCTCACCCATTTGGAGCACTTGGAGGAGATCATGTGAGTCTCAATCCAGGTGGGACACCCCTGGACCTCTTGTTCCTTTAGACCCGGGCAGAGTGGGATCCTGAACAGGTCGCCAACACTGGGTACTTCTTTCAGACTGGGCCACAACGCTCTGGGGGAGCCCACAGCCCTGGGGCTGGCTCAGAGATTGCCCCCACAACTCAAGGTCCTGTGGTGAGTGATCCCCCTGCCAACTTACATGCAGAGCAGTCTGGAGAGAGGACCCAGGAGAAGTGGGATGCAAGCAGGCCAGGGGTTGAGCATCTTAGCCTGAGATTAGCATGGCCCACTCCCTGCTGCCACTTTGCATTCCCCAGGTTAAGCTTAGTGTAGACCCTACCCGGTGCCTCTGGGAGCCCCTGGCCAAGTTCCTGCCCCTTCTGAGCCTCAGTTTCCTCATTTGTAAAAGACGTCACCAACCCAAGCTCTCCTGCTTGAGAGCAAGTCTCTGGTGTTTGAATAAAATGTCAGCAAAAGGCCATGTGCAAAAGCTATAAGAGCATTGTTCTGTCTTCTACAAGTCAAGTTGGTGGCTTCCTGAGTCCCATGGAGCCCTGGGTCTGGGGTTCTCTGAGACAGGGACCACATTCTAGAAAGAGAGCTAAGATCAAAAACAGGGTGAAAAGCTTAAGTTCCTAGTAGATGAAGAAGCCAAGCCTTGAACTTAGTGTATCAGACCCGTAACTTGGGGACCTTGGCATCTACTGGGTCCTTTGTGGGCTGGGACAGGGTCAAAGGCCAGCTAAGGTTGATGCTCTAGTCTGAGGGACAACTCCAAGAATATGAGGCTTAAGGAAGGCTCCCAACCCCCAGAGTTGGCCTAGGCTCCTCTCACCTTGCCCTTTCTACAGTCTGCCATCCAGTCATCTGGGTCCAGAGGGAGCCCTGGGCCTGGCCCAGGCCCTGGAGCAATGCCCACACATAGAAGAGGTCAGGTAAGGTGGGGTCCTTCCTGGGCAGAGGGACAGGCTGGGAGGATCTGGGGCACTTCTGACTGGTGTCTATCCTGTCCCACAGCTTGGCAGAGAATAATCTGGCTGGAGGTGTCCCACGTTTCTCCAAGAGGTTCCCACTGCTCAGACAAATTGAGTGAGTAGCCTTCCCTGATTGTCTGGGGCCCTGCAGAAGGCCCATGAGTCTCTTCCGGTGAAGTCTTATTCCCAAGAGAGGGCCTGAAGAGATGAGACTTAGGGATGGGGAAAAGATAATTTTCTAAGACTTGCCCCCTAGCCCTGGCCAGGTCACTCTGGTCCCTCCTGCTTTCATGATGGGGAAAGAGCACTTCCTGGTTCGGGTCCCTATCTCAGAGGATCACACCCCTATTTCATCCCAGCCTGGTGTCCTGCAAGATTGAAGACCAAGCTGCCAGGCACCTTGCTGCCAACCTCACGCTCTGCCCAGCCCTGGAGAAACTCTTGTGAGTGCTTGGATGGGCCCTGGGTTGGGAAGAAAGGGTGCCAGGGGGACCTGGCCCTGCCTACTGTGAGCTACTGCTGTCCCAGCCTCTCTGCCAATCCTCTCTTCTGGATATGAGAAGCCCTTTCTTGCCTCAGAATCTTTCCCCATGCACTCCAGCGACACAGGGCAGAGCTGGTTTGTCTGTGGGATGGGAAGGAAGATAGGTCACTTGGTCTGCAAACAACTTTTGTCTTAGAACTTCCCTCTGGGGGGCTTATAAGCCGTTCCCTGTAACTAGTTGTTCTTTAAAAATAAAAAGATTTATTTATTTATTTTATGTATGTGAGTACACTATAGCTGTACAAATAGTTGTGAGCCTTCATGTGATTGTTGGGAATTGAATAGTTAGAACCCCTGCTCGCTCTGGTCAACCCTGCTCACTCAGTCCCTGTTTGCTCTGGCCCAAAGACTTATTTATTAGTATACATAAGTACACTGTAGCTGATTTCAGAAGAACCAGAAGAGGGTGTCAGATCTCATTACTGGTGGTTGTAAGCTACCATATGGTTGCTGGGATTTGAACTTAGGACCTTCAGAGGAGCAGTCAGTGCTCTTAACCACTGAGCCATCTCTCCAGCCTGTAACTAGTTGTTCTAATGCAGAAGATAGAAGCTGGTAGAAGCCACCCCCTAACACACTGGCTATGACCCCTTTGGCCATCCCACTGCCTCAGACCTCAGACCATGGCAGTACTGTCAAATCGCTAATCCTGACTGATGGGACTTGAGGCCCTGGGCATAATAGAGAAGAAAAATTCTAACTCTCAAAGTACAGAGCACAGAGTGCAAGAGGATTTCTAGGTCTGCATCCTATAGTTTGGAGAGTTGTGTTTGTTTGTTTGTTTGTT
>LR751720.1:7439-141195 GCA_902729485.2 Mus minutoides
TTTCTAGCAGGGATAAAGAAGGGCACAAGAGTCAACAAATAATTTTACTGCTGAAAAGTGACAGATGTTATGAAACAAGGCTACGAAAATCAACAGTACCAGATACACAATTCAGCACAAGAGTTTTTATGTTATTATGCAGTCTTTAGAAAGGTATGGGGCTGGAGAGATGGCTCAGTGGTTAAGAGCACTTGGCTGCTCTTCCAGAGGTCCTGAGTTCAACTCCCAGCAACCACATGGTGGCTCACAACCATCTATAATGGGATCTGATGCACTCTTCTGTCATGCAGGCATACATGCATATAGAACTCTCATATACATAAGATACATAGAGAGATAAAAATTTGAAAAGAAGGGTAGACCTGTCTGTCATATGTAAGTTTTGGTTGTGTGTTTTTATGTAGCCCCAATAGTGCTCTGAGCGGGCTTCAGGCCCCTGCTGACGTGCCAGACAAAGGCCCACTGGATCTCGTATCCATCTTTGACCCCTCAGCAGACTGCTTAATCTCAGAGGAAGGAGCAAGAAAGAGAAGCTGGGACTCTGTTCACTGCAGGGGCTAACCCAGAAACTGTTCTTCTCAGCATCCTTTGCCATGGCTTCTGGCTGCTTTCAGCCAATAGGAGACACTCAGACACGAGGAGGACAGGGAAAGGGAGACACTGGGATATTCCCCCCGAGTTCTCCAGGAGTATTTTGGGTTCATGCTACTCTTCTTTCTATTTCTGTGTGCATTTGAAATTTTCCCATTATTTAATAATATCAATGAACAAAGTAGGGATATAAATTTTACCATGCACACCTCAGTACCAATAATTGAGCTTATTTTCTTACATAGCACTTCAAAAATCCTGAATTATATATTTTTTATAACATTATACAATTCCACAGTCAGTACGATCCCACGGGCTCTGTAGGTCTTTAGTTTGAACACAGAGTAGCTGGAGACCTCTGCTGCATGTCTGACAGGCTACAATCGAGGATCCAAACCTTGGTTTATCTCATCTGGAAACTCAAGCAGGAAAAGATCTGTTTTCAAGCTCTCCTGGCCACGGGCGGTGGGATCCACTTGTCTCTTCAAAGCCAGCAGCACAGAGTCTGCCAGCAAGTCACCTTATATGGTATAATGTTGATTGATCTAATGTCACCACCTCTGCCATGTTCTTTGGGAGCCAGTGACGGGTAACTCCTCAGTCATGGGGAGTGGGGCTTGCTTGAGGCAGGTACCATGAGGCATATCCCAGTCTGTCCACTGTATGCCTGTAACAGTGGGAGAAACTGACAGCCCAAGGAAGTTCAAAGATAAAACATTTTCTTTAGTGACGGGATCACAGATTGGCCTAGGGCCCAGGCCTCACTGCACGCTCACCATCAGCTCACAGTGCTGCTAGGGCAGAGCATAGCTGCCTCCTGATCCTCTTTCCATCTCTGCTCCGTGCTCCAGGTGGGACCTGCCCTTTTTCTGAGCCTCTCTATTAGGAAGGTACCTGTGGAGTCTGTTTTTACTGCAGGACTGACAGTGGCCTGGGACACTTCTGCCCTTACATGGCTGCTTGGAACAAAGATCACAAGATGACTTGTGGCCCAACAAGGTGACTTTCACTCAAATACATCAACAATCACTGGGGACAGGACAGGTTTTTACATAAGGAACAATTATATTATCATAAGGTTGCTGAAACTGCCAGGTGGGTGAAACTGAGCTGCCTTCCGGAAGGATCTGAGTCTAGTCTTTATGGGATTCGCTGGGATTGTAGGACAGGGAAATTCTTGGGACTAGCATTCTGTATTCTTACCATAGTCCTTCTTGCAGCCTATGGGGCACCAACAAAACCTCTCTATAAAGATCTGTCACTTGGGCCTATGTAGTAGCTCCCTTCTTGGATTGACCTGGGGTCGTGAGAAGTCCACATGGCTGGGGAGAAGTCCAACCCACTTCATCAGAAGAACCACTGGACGCGCTAAAGCCATGCTTCTCAACCTGTGGGTCGCGACCCCCGTGGGAGTTCCATATCAGATATTTATGTTATGATTCATAACCGTAGCAAATAAAATTACAGTTATAAGGTAGCAACGAAATAATTTTATGGTTGGAGATCATCACAACATGAGGCACTTTACTAAAGGGTCCTGACATTAGAAAGGTTGAGAACCACTGCTTTAAGAGAATCAAGGTACTCCAAACTCCAAGCTCAAGAGTACAGAAATGGCAACAAAAAAGCTTCCTTTAGCGCATCTGTGAAACACGCCCCTCTGTCATTACTCCTGGCCCATTGCTCTAACTATGAGAAGACACATTTGGCCGCTAGACTGAACCCTATCATGCAGGATGTTGTCCCAACTGCCCCTGTCACAGCCCTCTGTACTCCCTTTCTCTGTCAGGTGTTCTTGGTGGGTAACAGAGGAGGTGAAGCCAGTTAGCTCCTGTTTCTTTGGCTCTTGTAGTAAAATGCCGCCTTCAATCACAGACAACGTCGGATACTGGTAAAAGATGGGAAGGTCTGTACGACTGTAACCACGGCTTCAGCAAAAGCACCGAGGGTGAGAAAAACATATGTATGTGCAGTTCAGCTTCTCTTCTGAGAGGGAGAGATCCGATAGAGTCAGCCCATCTCCAGGTAGCTGGCTGATACCCTTTCCTTTACAGGAACCATTGCTCAGCAGCGACCTCTGCTGTTAGCAGCTTGAATATACAGCGATGCACAGTCATAAAATAAGTCCATGATTCAAGTGAGGGTGTAGGCTACATTCTGACTGTCAAGGCTACTTCCACCTTTTGATGAAACCCTAGGGTGTGGGAGAAACAGCTAAAGTGATGAAGTGGGTCAAGAGCATGGAAGCTTTTCCGAAGGCCGTGGACGCTGCAGGAGATAACCCTGCAGTGTTGGACTTCCTGGGCTCAAGCTGTGGACCGTGCAGAATGACCAACTTCCTCTCATTCCTCTCTGAACCGAATTCCAAGGTGCTGTTCCTTGATGTAGATTCGGATGACTGCCGGGACATTGCTGCAAACTGTGAAGTCAAATGCGTGCTGATCTTTCACGTCTCAGAAAAGGGGTCAAAAGGTGGATGAAGTTTTCTGGAGCTAACAAAGAAAAGCTTGAAGGCACTGTTAATAAATTTGCCCAGTCATGTCCTGAAAAAGCAAAACAGCCACCAGCTGTTTAAAACTTAATCATTTTTTATTTTGTGAAAAAAATGAAGTATGGAAATTTATATCCAACTGACATTTGTTTATAAATGACAAAAATATCAATTCCACTCTTTAAAACATTAGATTAAATTTTTAAATTTAATTGAGAAACAATGCTCAAGGTAGACTCTGGTCTCCAACCTCCCAGATGCACCCACACCTACAGCCCTCCCCCACCCAACCCTACAAACACACACACAGAAAAAGGGAAGAAAATAGGCTGGAAGGGAAGGAGAGAGAGAGGAAGGATGAACATCCCAACATGGCGTTAGGCCATCTGGGCCCTGGGGGACAGCCTCTGAGTTGTTGTCTCTCCCTTGCACTCACCACTGTGACAGCTAGCATTCTGGGTACCTCCCTAGCACCAGGTCCAATTAGCAAAATGGCACCAATATAATCTGCTGCCGTGATACTCTGCGGGCTATCCAACTGATCCAGTGTCCCCTTGAGCCCTGTTATGACAGAGAACAGGAGGGCTGGATAACTCTGGGGACCAAACAATAGAGACCTCTGTTGTTCAGCACAGAACCTCTAATGTTCTTCCAGAGAGGAACGGGAGGGGAGAGATTTGCTAGGACAAGAGCCACAGAGCAGGCGTCAGGGACTGTGTTGACTCGGTCCAGTACAGACAGGTGAGATGGAAGCTTTCTTTGACATCACCTCAGAATGCATTGGCGACAGCCACCTTTCTCCTCCAGGACCCCTCTAGCCTTTTCCTCAGTCAAAATGCAAGCACGGGAGCTAGAGAGATGGATCAGGGGTTAAAAACACTTGCTATGCTTCCAGAGGACTCAAGTTCGGTTCCCAGAATCCATTCTGGGCTGGTCACCACAGCCTGCCATAGCCGGATCCAGGACATCTGACTCCCTCTTCTAGTCTCCATGAACACCTGCATATTCATGTCATGTATACATGCACATACACGTAAGAAATAAAAATAATTAATTTGCAAAAGAAATGCAAGTTGTTAGGGGTGTGATAGGAATGACTGTCCCGTGTCTCTCGTTCACTTCAGGATTTGGGGATCTAGCATTGCTGAGGATCTGGTCTCTGGGCAGGGGCAGAGGGGTGAGGTATTTCAAAGCTTCTGCCTTATAGCTTGTCTTCTAGAGCCCCTCGTCCCCAGGTCAGAGAGGCCAGATGGTGAGCTGGCTACTGCTGTGTATGCCCACCTTCATCTGCCCGTTCTCCAGCTGGGTAAATAACCACCACATCCCCCACTAGGAAGGCTCAGGCCAAGACTGCCCTGCTTGCTCTTCCTAGCCGCTAGTGCTCAGAGTCTGTGTCTAGCCACCTCCCAGCTTCCCTCCTCTATGGAGGAAGATCAATAGCATCCACTTACCTCAAAGGGGCTTAGTATTCTCCCTCATCCTATCCCCATGAGGCTTTGAGGCTGGGAGTGGCAGTCTGGGAACTGTGTAGGAAGCAGGGCGCCCACACTGTGACTACAAAGAGATTTTGACTTCTATCTTTTTCTCCCTGGAGATGATATAGAGATCAACACAAGGGGACAAAATGGGGACCCCTTCCCGAGCCCTTAATCTGCTGCCTACTGACAGCACAACTTCTAATCCACCCTTGCTCCTTCTCAACAGCTTTGTCATAGAATGCTGGGTCAGACCGCAGGACCAGGTTTCTGGGATCCCCTGTGATGAGACCACCTATACAGGTGGGGTTTAGGATGGCCACACGCATGACCTAATAGAACCCAAATCCCCCAAGATCAAGGGGTAAATAAAGGCAAGATGGAAACCACTACCAAGGGAGAAACTCATCTTATAAATGCCTTTGGGAAAGCCCAAGAATGGATTCAAAGGTCCAGTCAGAGCCCAGTGTAAACTTGAAAAACACTCATTTTGAGGTCCCTGCAAGTAGGCAGTGCATTCTTC
Organism: Mus minutoides; assembly: GCA_902729485.2. Classification (NCBI taxonomy): domain Eukaryota; kingdom Metazoa; phylum Chordata; class Mammalia; order Rodentia; family Muridae; genus Mus; species Mus minutoides. The sequence goes on from LR751720.1 coordinate 12,520, forward strand.
GCTCCCCACTAACTTTGCTGTGGAAAACAACTGCTTTCACGGAGAACACCAACTCTTCTCGCCTATGTCTGAAGGATGACTGACCAGGCGAAAGGCTTGGCATCTGTCTTCCTAGTGTGTCTGCTCCTTTGCTACCTTGCCCCGGGAGCCAGATTCTACTTGACTCTGCACATAGAAACACATTTCTCATTTACAATGCTCTGCCCATGAACGAGCAGGTGGAGTTCACTTGGCCTCATGCCCTCTGGAGCTGGAACATGCTCTACCCCACCTTGCTGCTTCTTTAGTAGCCCAAACACTGGATGTCTTTCTTCCTATCATAGGGCCAAGACTAAACTCTAAGGCCATGGTATCCTTGAGAGAGGGTCGTGCCATCAGCAGAAGTAACTCAGCGGCTCCTGAGTTAATAGAAGCACCCCACTAGCTTGCCAACCTCAAGGCCAGTTGTTTGAACACAGAACAAAAACCATCCTTTGAAACCATACCCTGTTTAGCTCACTGCAACAGATCAGTGGAATGCTTGCCCTTCCCTCCTTCGGTGGGCAGTCTGGTTACCCCTTCAGTCAGTGCCACCTCACTTCTTTCTACTCACAAGCTCAAGCCCTATTAAAAGTTCTATCCTTTTAAAAAATGACTTTATTTTTGGAGTGTTTGATTAAACCCAGGACCTTGCATATACCCGGTAAGGATGCTATCACCCAGCTGCACACCCAAGCCACTTCGTCTGACCTGTGACCTTTGTGTTTGTCTGACCTCGACTGCTGCCGTGTGAAGACATCCCACCTGTGGTGTCAGGGACACTGCAATGAGTTAAGAATCCCACACAGATCCCAGAAACACTCCCACAATTATTCTGCACCCATCGCTCATTCTGGTAACTGTGTTTCCCCCCTTTGCCTCTGATGGTCAAAGAAAGGCTCTTTCTTCCCTATCTAGATTCTCAGGCTCCCATTACCCACACTGATATCAAAGAACATCTATTCCATCACCTCCGCAGTCCACTCTGGCTCCCAGAGGTCTTCAGCAAGAGCAGGGGAGGGGAGCACCCTATGTATGCATCTCTCTTTGCTCTGGTGGAGGAAGTGCCCTTCCGCTCTCCTGGGAGGCCAGCAAGTGCTGTAGACTTCATCTGCTTCAGTGAGTCTGCTTCTCTCAGCCTCCAGATGCTTCCCTCCCTCTGTCCCAAAGAGGCCACTGTTGAATCCAAACTCCAAGCTCATCCACCCAACAGATGACCAAGGAAAAATATTAGATCCTGAAACCAGGTCCCACATCAGTGAATGAGGCCCAGTCTAACCGTAGCGTCTTACTCTTGATCTAAACGTTTGGGGATTGTCATGGACTCGTACTGCCTGTGAGGCTGGGCACCGAGAGCATTTCACTTGACCCTCTTCTTATACCATCCCTAAGACTGCCTCCCAGGGGTTCTCCAGGTTCTGCTGGGGTGGACTCTTGCCTGTGGTCTGAAAGCAGTGAATTGCTGTGAGCCCGCTCTGGGAGGAGCCACAGGAGTGCTCAGAAAGGTCCGGAGGGTCTGTCTTGCTAGCAAAGGACTACTTTAGGGCAACTTGAAGTTTAAGAATTCTTGGACCCATCTCTGATCTTCTAAATGCCTCCCCCATGTGACTTGGGATCCTTTAGGGTAGAAGAGGGAGCAACTGCAATGCTATCATCATACCCTGAGTTCAGGCCTCCATTACACCTCACCTGTCCCCACAGGGCCTGAGGGACTCCATTTAGGTGTCATGGAAGCCATCCATTGGTCACATGCCTTCAATTGTGTGATCATAATTTACACCCTTTATTTCCTACCTACAGATACACATCACATAGCAGTCAGTGACAGACTGCATACGTGAGTGTGCATGGTGTGGTCTAAGCATGTATCCTTATGCCATCTAGGTTTGTGTGCATAGACCCTGATGGTCACACAACAACCCAAGTTGCAATATGCTCTTCAGACTGCACCCCTGTTAAAGAACACACAACTTTAAGTATGTCCTCTTGGGCTGTAATGACCCAGGTCCCTCCACCATCTTTACATTCATTATCATTGTCACAGGGGCTTAGTGCCAAAGCCTGTGACACCTCAGTCTATGTATTGCCCCACACTACCACCTAGGACAAGTTGCTTGTTCCCTGTCTCCCTCAGTGAAAAGACTATTCCGGGATTGCACAAAACAGGAGAATATTTGTATATTTCACGATTTGACTGGTTATTTAGTTATTTCATGACTCCAGGAATGGAATCCAGGCTGCCTGCTTAGGCAAATGCGTTGCCACAGAATTTTAGCTCTACTTCCAACAACTTAACTCCATTGTCTTGTTGGGCAGGTCATTTCCTAGGATCACCACAGAAACTGTGTGGTTAAACTGGGGTAACTCCAAGAGGCCTTGCTGACAGGTCTTTGCTCAAGATTAGGGTAGTAGGGCTGACAAGATGGCTCAGCAAATAGGACTTGTTGTCAAGCCTGGCCATCCATGTCCATTTCCACACACATGGAGAAGAGAGAATATCAACTTCCAGTTTTCCTCTGACATAGACACACTCTAAAACCATTAATTAATAATTAAAGAATTTAGAAGATGGGGTCAGCCTGTGGAGAGGGTGTCTTCAGGAGTCCCACAGACAGCTGGCTGCCTGGGGAGATGCAGTGACCTCTGGTGAAAAGCTACACTAGATCGCAACGTCTGAGCTGAGAAAATAGAACTCAAGCTTGTGTGGAGTGGTGTGGCTCAGCCTGCATGTTCCAAGGGGTACAAGTGTCATCCCATTTTGCAGATGAGAAGACTGAGACCCACAGAAGGCACATGCTGTATGTTCTACAGTATCTCTCCTAATTCTGAAGGGGACAAGCAGATTGTGGCATTACATCATGTAATCTAGTTACATAACAAGGGGAAGATTCCTTCAGTGGAAAGGCTCAACATAACCCTAGGGTATTTTGTTCGTGAAATGGCTGGGCAGCGAAAATTGTATGCATCGCCTTTTCATTGCTCTGACCAAATGCTTGAAGAAACCACCCAAGGTCGGAAAGATTGGTTTCGGCTCCCAAAGATTGGTTTCGGCTCCCATTTCATCCTCCTGGGCTCAGTTGATTCTGGGCCTGTTCAAGGCAGGATACTGAGCCACACACACACACACACACACACACACACACACACACACACACAAACATAATAATAAAACCTTGGTCAATGTCTTAAACTATGCAGGCCATTCCCTTCTGTGCTCTTATGGAAGTGACAGCAATGGTGGGATATAGGTGGCACTTGTGTGGCATTGTGTGATATTCTTGTATCACAAAAGCTTCAGTATAATGTCACCGTGCAAACTGAAGACAATCAGGGCCCCCTGGTGCCCTGCCCACAGATGTGACACATGCTACACACAGCAAGCAGTCATCAGATGGTTAACTTTGCCACTGGAGAGCTAAGGCTCAGAGAGCCTGAGACACTTGCCCAGGGTGACAAGATTAGTGACATCTCATTGTCTTCAAAGACTACTCCTAATGTTGGGCAGTACCATGCTTCAGTTTCCCCATCATTTAGGTGGGGATCCTGACTAAGGCTTTTGACAGCTACTGGTGGATGGGAAAGTGCTCTGCAAATGGGGGGAAAAAGCACACATATTAGGACCTCTATTTCTCCTTCCCTGTGGCATTGAGGCCTGTGCAGGAACTGGTCCAGATGAAGGGCTGGGATGCTGCAATGAAGAGCCTGGTGGAAGGGGATGGTGTCTTTTGGACATAGTGATACTGAGAGGGAGGAAGGGAGGGGTAGAAGGAAGGAGTGATTGTGACTTGTAGGAGTAGGTGTATGGATAGATCATGGACTTGTAGGCAGATGGATAGATGGATGGATGGATGGATGGATGGATGGATGGGTGGACGGACGATAACTAGATGAATAGATGGGTGGATAGATGACTATATGATGAGATGGGTAGATAGATAAGTGGATAGATGGATGATAACTAGATGAATAGATGGGTGGATGGATAAGTGGATGGATGGATTGATGGATGGTAGCTTGATAGATCAAAGGATTTGTGGGTAGATGGATGATGACTATAGATTAGATGGGTGGATAAATAGTAAGTGTATGGATGGATGAGTATGTGAATGAGTAGGTCACAGGATTTATGTTTGATAGATGGATGATTGGTACCTGGATAGTTAGATGAATGAGTTAATAGAGAAATGATGTTGCCAAGTAGATGAAAGAATAAATGCTTTAGAGGTGTAGTCATGGTCAGTGCTTCTTCCAGCAGAGGGCGCCAAGACTGCACTCACTGGCTCCACTAGCGTTCCAGTGGGTACATCCGATGTGAGAGCTGGGCTTCCTGGCAGCAGCGTGTTAGCAGCTCTAGAAGGTGAGAGACTCAAGGTGCAGAGAACCAGGCTAGAGTCCATGGGTACAGGACAGAGACAGAAAGCACAGAAACTCAGTGGCACCTGACACTCGCAATGGAATATCAGGGGAAAACCATAACATAATTGTCTTCAGTACTTGTCTAAGAACTGAATGGAATGTGCCTCAGAATGAAGCATTTGGAGCCCAGAGAGTTACCCCAGACCACCCAGCAAGTGTGAGGTGGGAAGCAAGTTGTCCAGTACCTGAAAAGACTGGGGAAATCTGGTTAAAGAAGAGAGGGTTCCTCATGGGATGGGGGCAGTGGGGAGGGGCTGCCCTGAGGCTGGGGAAGATCCTTGCAGACACAGGCTGTGTTGAAAGGATTCATCCTGCCACCTGGGAGAATGTCAAGTGCACGCTTCACACCCCATGGTGAGCACCAGACATAAGTCGGCAGTGTGCAAAAGCAGGGGCTTGGCTTGTACCTCTGGGTGTGAGTATAATCCTGCCATCCTCAGGGGAATAAGAGCACTGAATTCTCCCTTTTGGGGTTTGTCAGCCACTCCTGCTCCATGCCAGAGATTTATCTCAGGCCAAGGAATGAACCTGTGGACTCCGTGTCCACAGGTGACACTCTGCAGAAATCAAAGTCAGGTCCTACACAGCTTAAAAAGGCAAATTAAAAAAAAAAACCTGAGAACAGTGGAACACACCTATAATCCCAGAATTTGGGGATGGGAGCAGGAAGAGCATCAGTTTGGGGTCAACTAGAACTATATAGTGAGACCGGGTCTCAAAAAACTGAGGGCTAGGGTATAGCTCAGTGGTAAAGCACTTGCTAAGCATATACAAGGCCCTGAACTCTATCCCCAGTGTATACACACACACACACACACACACACACACACAGAGAGAGAGAGAGAGAGAGAGAGAGAGAGAGAGGTGGGGGAAAGGAGGAAGGGAAAGAGAGAACTGTCTGTTCTGAGTTGAATGAGTGCCCTGCCCAGAACCCAAAACAAGATGTCATTCAGGACTGGTCCCCTGGTTTCTTGGGAGCAGGTCTGAAGATGGAGAAAGACCCCCAATGGGGAAGGCAATGGCCAGAACCACATGCATCCCTGTTCTATGACCAATCCTGTTGGCTCTGCATCATGAGACCACTTCTGTATCTCTACAGCCTCAGTGTGGTTCACTCAAAGCAAGCCTGCATTCTCTACACAGGAGGGTCAGCATCTTCTGTCCATGAGTGGCCAAGTTCCCAGGCTTGGGCTCACAGGGCCTTTCCTTTGCATTCATCCCTCATGAAGCTCTCCAGCGCATCCTATCCACTAGTCTTGTTTGTTGCAATGCAGCCTCTATGCACATGGGAGTTCCACTGGCTCCCACCTCGGGCTCTGCAAGCTGTTTTGATGTCAGTAGACAGGGTGACTGCTGTAATCCGATGGAGGAGGCTGAGGCACAGCAGGAGTGAGAGCAACTGGCTTGGGAAGGGGATCCCCAGTCTGGTGATTCCTGCCCCTCCATTGACATGTAGGTGAACGAGCCATCTGCTAGTTCATCACCATCCTCAGCTAAATAACAGAAGCAATCAGTGGTGGGCAGGCTGCAGGGGAACCTGCCTCCTAGATAAAGGTGACAGCAAATACGTACTAGTGGGAGATACAGAAGCCATGAGCCATGGTGTATGGCCAAAAGGAGCCCTGGCAGTGCCCTGGGACATGGGGTGCAAGCATTTGTAGCTTAAACACCTGTCTAAGCACCCACCCCTCCCCACCCCGCCAGTAACCCAGTGGGGCCAACCTAATTTGGTATTTTCAGGAGTTGCAGATTGCATAGCATTGATGCTCTGTTTGCAGGGCTTCCCTGGCCCTGGATGGTGACCCAGGGAGGAAGCAGGTCCTCTGTGCTGATAAGCCACCAGCCGCCATCCCTAGAGAGGCAGGCCTGGACCTTCTTCTGGATGGGACGTGATGTGTCTAACCCCCAAGCTCCTACCGTTACTGCCTCATCTTGCCTAATTCCAGCACAGTCCCTGTTAGGATAGCAGGTCTAATGTGCTTCATTCTACTGAACCTTTTCCAAAGCTGGTCCAGTTGCAGGCTCAGCTGATTCCTCTATAGTCAACTCTTTAAGCCTGGGTTGTCACTGTGGCCAGGGCACAACACAACAGGTGCCAGGCTGATAATTCTGTCCTGCATTGACCTGTGACCCCTAGAGCCCAAGTTGCCTCACCTGTGACATAGAGGACAATGGTGCCTTCCTCTCAGGGTGACTATGGTGGTTCCATGGAGTGATGAACTCTTGGAACTGTGGATATATAGCAAATGTTACTTTAGATCTAAGTTCTAAAAAAGCATGGAAGCCAGGCTACAAGATGTAGAATCTGCCAGTCTTACGTGTTAGTCAACTCCTAGACCTCAGATGGGTCCAACCGTGTTCTCTCCCTGCTAAATCTTCATCTATACTTGCATGGGGGACATCCCAAGAGCCAGGCTGGAGCCAGAGCTGACAGCTAAGGTTGGAGTCAGCTCCAAGGCACAGGGGAAGTGATTCTAAGTGGGATGTGAGCAACAGGAGCTGTTCCCATGGAAGTGGAGGGCCAGGCTGTGCCCAGCTGTGGGGAGGTGGTGTGTGTGTGTGTGTGTGTGTGTGTGTGTGTGTGTGTGTGTGCCTGTGAGTGGATGTGCATGAGTGTGAGTGTGTGTGTATGTGTGTGAGCATGTATATGTGAGTGCATGTGTGTGAGTGCCTGTGAGTGGTGTGCATGAGTGTGAGTGCCTGAGTGTGAGTGTGTATGTGTGTGAGCGTGTATATGTGAATGCATGTGTGTATATAAGTGTGTATGAGTGTATGTGTGTGAGTGTTTATATGCCTGTGTGTGTGCACATATGTGAGCATGAGCATGTATGAGTGTGTATGTGTGTGCATGTGTACAAGTGTGTGAGTGTGAGTATACGTATGTATGAGTGTGTGTGTGTGTGTGTGTGTGTGTGTGTGTGTGTATGTGTGTACATGGCATGTGATGGTACTGCCCACCAGAGCTGCTTGGTTTGCGAGTGGACCTGATGTCTACACTTAGGGTTTGGGCAGTGGCCTGCTTTCTGCCATCTGAGTGCCCATTTTGGCTTGCGAACCCTCCTTTGAGACAGAAGCAGCCAGCTGGACCGGCATGCTTCCCAGAACTAGCCGCAAGTAGTTCTTGCTGTCATGGGATGCGTGCGAGGGGAGCGGGTGGGGGCTGGCTCAGTAGAAGCCATGTAGCATCAATTCCCAGTCTACAGCCAAAGTGCCATGGGTCAGTAAAATGAGTAGGAACCCAGAAACTCTGGCAAGGGAAGAACTGGGCAGTGGCAGTGGCAGTGGCAGGAGGAGCAGGAGGCAGGAGCAAGTAGCCATGAGGTCAGAAAAAGATTTGCACCACAGCTGCCGCAGACAGAAAAGAGAGCAGGGTGGAGAGAGGCAGAGAGCCACAGGCAGAAACAGAAAGGCAGAGAGGAGGAGAGCTAGATTTTGAGGAAGTCAAGACAGGAAGTAGATGCTGGAAGGCAGAGGGAGGGAGGTCATAAAAAGAGGAAGGAGGGGGAGGGATACCTGAAGAGAATGAGAGTTAGGGGAAAGAACGTGAAGTCATAGACCAGGAACAAATAAAAGGATGTGGCTCAGGACTTGTGCTTGGAAAAGTCAGACTTTCCAGTGGTCAGCCCTCTCCCGTGTCTCAGACTCGAGGACAGAGGCTCCAAATCGGCAACCTCCAACATGGTGGCTGCAACCTTTATCCCCTACCCCTTGGCTTAGTGTCAGTCAGGTCCGCAAGGGCTTTCAACTCCATTGCTTTTGAGGGTTGTGTGCCCCGGAGCCCTGTCAGCAGAGAAAGCAAAAGAACGTACCTCTCCATGAGCTAATGCCTCCATCCCCAATCATCCTCTGTCTTCTCATTCAGCCATAGACAACTGTGCCCCCCACAGCAAGCACTGGCCCAGTGTGTGGACATCCTCCTTTCTCTGCCTATAGGCTGACAGCTGGTCCTCCTCACACCCCAGGGATAGCTAGAGATGTCAGAAAGTACATGCTCAAAGAACTGTGAGACATGCCAGAAAGAACCAGAAGGTTCCCTGGAAGGGTTCCCACAGGGCAAAGCTGGATTTCTCTGTGCATTGGAATAAATACTGCTCACAACAGACTATGGGTCCTTGAGTAAAATAATGAGACCAGGAACACAAGCTGTTGGAGAACAGAAGAAGGGATGGAGACATTTAATGAGGCACGGGATATTTACACACCCTCCAAACACCTTCCCACCAAATGCTTGTTCATTGTGTAAGGGATAGCAAAGGTTTACAGTGCAGAAACCTGGCAAGCACTTGTCAAGGGATCAAAGAGCATCCATCCCATTAGAATCGGGACAGGTTGAAGTCTTGTGCACAGGACAGGAGGCTACCACAGAGCAGTGCCTGGAACATTCCTGCTGAGGAGTCAAATCTGAATCTAGACATGAAGAAAGACCAGGCAAAGCAGCATCGAAGCGTATCCTGCAGGGAACGGGCCTGTCACCTTGGAAAGTCTCAAACACATGGAAGGCAGGGCAGCTCTGCTTCAGTCTGGCCGAGAGGTGGACCGCGGGAGACTTTAACCGGGAGCATTGGCTTTAAAGGACTTTACTGGGTCGTTTTTAGAAACCCACAAGGAGCCTAAGGAGTGGGTGGAGACAACCCAGCCACGCTCAGACACTCATGCTGTGTTATTGTTGTTGTTTGACAGTCCCATTGTGGTTATACAGGGGAATGGCCTTGTTCTGTAGGTTACAATGGGGTATTTATTCAGGAAAACATAAACATGCATTCTGCTTGTACATTTGAATACTTTTTGTGTGTGTGTTTGTACATACAATATAATTTTCAAAAGAGAGTTAGTTTTCCCATAAGAAATACCAAAAAACTTTCCAGAAAGAAATAACCCCTAGTTTATAACTCAGCCCTATCAAAATGAAAGCCTATATGTGAAATAAAATCATGTTTATAGGCTTATGAATGTGAAGACACAAAATAAAACACGCGAGATCTCAGGCACATGATTCCAAGAGCTCGTTCTCAGGTGAGCCAGCCTTCTGACCCTGTCCCACCCTCCTCCCCACCTTGGGACAAAGGTTTGTGCCATCTTGGATCAACAGTGACAGATCGCTGGAGGAGGAGTAGCACACACAGAAGGAGAAGCCTGTGGATCAACAGTGGAGGAGGAGTAGCACACACAGAAGGAGAAGCCTGTGGCTGGAGCACTTCCTGGAGCACTCTCACCATTGCTCCTGTACTATTTGCTCTAAGTTCATCTGTAAGAGGGACAACTCCCTCCACAGGAAAACAAGTTCACAGCCAAACCTAATCTGAGCATTCAATAACAGAGGAAAAAAATACAGTTCATCTCCTAATGAAAAAGAAAATAAATACAGTTCATCTCCTAATGAAAAAGAAAATGGATCCAATAAAGTTTGATGTTTGCGCATGATTCTAAAAATAATTCTTAACAAACTTGAAAGAGACAAAAAACGTCTTTGATTTCATAAACAAACACCTACAAGAGCCCCATGGGCAAGCTCTACGCTGTGTTCACCGGGAAGATTTGTGGTTTCAATCCTCTTTAGAACGCTGAAGGAGATAAGCATTCTGATTGTCATAATTTCTATTGAATTCTCTCCTGGAGACCCTAAACAGCCCTATAAAATAATGCCAAGAGTGAGAAACAAAGTTATGGAAGGAAAACAAAAACTCATTGTTTGCAGAAGATATTACTGTCTACATAGAAACTATAAATGTCCACAAGTTTCGTGCGATGCATGGGTATAAGACATACATATCAAAACAGGTACATTGTATCCTTACAGTAGAGTTCAGAAGTGTAATTTGAAAAGACCCATTTATAGTAGTCACAGAAGTTAAAGTGGACTTTGAAAAAAAAAGAATTATTTTTAATTGTCTGCATATGAGGGACCAGAACCAAGTGTAGGATCCCTTGAAACTGGAGTTACAGACGAGCCACCCAGTATGGGTGCTGGGAACTGAACTTGGGCCCTCTATTAGAGCCGTGCATGTTCTGAGCCATCCATAGCCCCAGTATAAGCTTTTATTTCCAGTGGATGAGCAAAAGGCCAAGAGACTTCCCCAAAAGGAAAATAAGGTTAGCAGGCCCATCCAACAAGCTATTGAGAGAGATCACAGGCCATACGGAAATTCAGAAAACGCGGCTGCTGCAGGGCATAGTAAACACAGAGTGGAATGAGAGAGCGCCCAGAAACCAGCTGGGCACATATAGAAACCCAATACACGACAGCTGCACACAGAGGAAGAAGAGAAAATGCTTCCAAACGGCCTGGCACTTCAGGTTGTCCTTATGGAAAAGCTGTAACACGAGCCACGCTCAACGGCAAACAAAAACCAGTTTCAGGTGGATTAAGGTCTTTAACATGGGCTGGCCAAGAGTTTTGTCAGCTTTTGAAAAAAGATAAGAACATTCTTTTATGAAGTTAAGGTAGGTTAGAACTCCAACAAGGCCTTGTAAAATGCACACAGAAAGGGTGCCTGTAATGAATTCAATTACTGTAGAGATTGGAAGCTTAGCTGATGGAAAGGTGTCAGATAGGGATCAAAATAACGCAAGCACAAACGGAGCATGGGCAGACTGTATTTTCCAAAGATAGCAGGGACAACACCTGTCTTAAATGCTTTCCGAGGGCCCTGCCACTCACAGGCAAGAGGGTTAATTTCATAGCCGGTGCCCTGGAACTGTGAAGACGCTGGGGATTGCCTTGAAGGGCCAGATGCAGCTAGCATGGTGTCATGTAACTACCCAATTAGGTCATAAAAAGCCACACAGTTCAGTCTCCATCTTCTGTGTCAACTGTCCCCAAAGTCTCACTCATTCCCCAGCTGGTGGCAATATTTTGGGAGGCTGAGAGGCCCTTAAGGATAGGCCTAGCTGGCAGAAGCAGCCGATAGAGGCAGGTCTTTGAGGGGCACAGCTCACAGCTCACAGCTCACAGCTCTATGTTTCCTCTCCAGATGTGCTGTAGGAAGACTGTCACTTGCTCCCATTCCTGTGAGCCCCATGCCTTCTGGGAATGTGAACCAAGATAAGTCCTCCTTCCCTGTTCCTGTCAGGTTCACAGCAGTGCTTAAGAAGCCGATTGGCTGAGCTGAGCCCCGTGCACAGCCCACCCAGTCAGGTGACACCATGCAGGTGACACCAGCTGCAGGAAGGCTCATATCTACATATCGGAATGTGGATATTCGCTCAGCCTGAAACGCGGAGAGGTGCACAGAGCACGGAAATTAAAGGACCATTGCATGCCTGTGTGTGCTGAGGAGTCTGTGTGGGAGCAGGAGGAGTGGGGTAATCCTGCGTGGATGCTCAGAGCAGGAAGCTGGGTTCTCACTGGATGCAGGTCTGCCCTCTATAGTCATGCTCAGTAAGGTGGAGCAAAGGTTTGGACCCATTTGGCGTCTCTGGCCTGTCTCCAAGTGTTGTGCGACTCAGGACAGGTCATTTTGCCTCTCTGGGCCTCAGATGGCTTAACCCCAGGGTTCCTGTGCATATCATTTGCATAGAGCTCATGTATATCGGGAAGTCTGACTATAAACAGAGGCAGGGATGCCCACAAGGTACCTACTCCACAAACTCCTGCTTACAGTCATTTATCAATGCCCATCTCACCTAGCTTCCTCCTTTATCTCATCAAGCCATCACCTCCTCTATCTCATCTCCTTGTAGCCTGCTTCCTTCCATCCCGGCAAGGCATCTGTTCTATCTATCTATCTATCTATCTATCTATCTATCTATCTATAACATAACATAGCTCCTAAACTTGATTTAATAATTATGCAAAACACATTATGAATACTGTCTTCTTCAAAAATATAAAATAAATAAGCAAGATGTGAAAATAGGCAAATTAAATAAATTCCATTAAATAAATGAAAGTTTTAAAGATTTATTTTGTCTTTAAAGTGTGTGTGTGTGTATGTGTCTATGTGTATGTTTGTGTGTTGTGTATGTGCCTGTGTGTGCAAATGCCCAAGGAGGCCAGAAGAGGGCATCATATCCCCTGGAGCTGGAGTTACTGAGCTGTAGGAACCTAGCTGAGGTCTTCTAGAAATTGCTAAGGGCCCTTAACTCGCTAAGCCATCTCTCCAGCCCCCAAAGAGTTTCCTTTCTGTACCATTTAAAGAAGATTTGAATGGATATCCATCTGCATTCTAAGACATCAATCTCTTCTTGCAAATGTCCTTCGCTGCTTCTCATACTTCCTGAATTTCTTCTTGAGAATGGCTAATGAAAACATCTCTTATCTGATAAGATATCGTTACCAAGTCATCATGTGTGAGTATGCCACTCCAACAAGCTTGTAAACTCTGGACTTGTTTCTCTTATTTCTGATGCGCTCTAGGGGGGCTCATCAGTGTTTCTTTAAAAGTAACACTGACAGTTTCTGCAGCCATCTTCCTTGTGGTGGTCGCCATCATCCCAGCATTGATGATGGGTGGGCCTCCCGTCTTGATCAACTCTGACCCTGAACCTCCATCAGCAGAGATCACATGGGAACCATCTGTGTACCTCAGACCCCAGCTCTTGACTAGGGCAAAGCTTGCCCCAGGAAGTAGCTTCTGGGTTCAGTATTTAATCAGTACATAACCAAACCTCTTCTGAGAGGACCCGGGAAGGCCTGTTCTGCTGAAGGCCACACGGCCTGTTCATAGCCATCCTTGGGTCCCCAAGCTTCCTTGGGCGTTCTGAATAGGAGTCACAGAGCTGCCTGGAAAACTCTCTGTCATCAGACGGCTGATCCCTAGCAGACCTCATGATAGACACCAGAGTCCCTTTATTCATCCACACTGGAAGGATTCCAATAGGGGGAGTTTTTTCCTGTTAAGATCTGTAGGGAGTGTATGGAGACAAGAATTGACATCGGTGTTGTCAGAAATGCATCCTTAGCCTTCCGTGGCATTGTCAGAGGCGCAGAGCACACTCAGTGCTGTGTGCGAGGATTAGCCACAGCCAATGTGCAATCTGAAATGTTCCTTGCCTCCATGCCCTAAAATCTGAAGCTAAGAACACCTGCTTGCCAAGTCAGCCAAGGAAGACTCGCAGCCCTGGTTATCACTCAAGTTTATCCCGTTCAATCCAGCTCCATCCCATTCAGTTTTAAAGTGACTTTAGACAAGAGGAAGGCCAACTGTCCCACTGCCCTTCTGCCTGTTTCTCTATACCAGCAGTTCTCAACTTGTGGGTTGAAACCCCTTTTGGGGTTGAAAGACCCTCTCCCGGGGATCACATATTAGATATCCTGCATAGCAGATATTTACATTACAATTCACAACAGTAGCAAGATTACAGTTATGAAGCAGCAACAAAAATAATTTTAGGGTTGGGGGCCAGCAGAACATGAGCTGTATTAAAGGGTCAGAGCATTAGCAAGGTTGAGAGCCACTGCTCTATCCTCACACAGCATAGCCTTGCACCCACAGTCTCAGGAAGATGTCTTCTGGCTATAGGGGAGAGGTGGGGGAGAGAATAGACAGGGAGAGACAGTCAGGAGAGAGATACACAAAGAGAGACAGAGTGACAGACAGACAGATAGACACGACAGACAGACACGACAGAGACAGAAGACTAGGCTAGCTAGCAGATGCTGTGATACTGACTCTGGAGCCCAGAAGACCATCCCAGCTTCTGAAAACAGTTCATTACCGCTGACTGACTGCCACTTCCTGCCTCTGTAGCCAGGAAGAGAAGGGCTTTCACAGGACCTTGCTCCATGTGCAGGTACCTCAGGGTTCTCAGTGACTCTACCCACATTACTGTCTTTTCTTTCCACTTTCTCCAATGCTTATTTATTTCTATGATCACAGACCGCACACATAAATGACATGCCTACATCACCTCAGGATCTGCTCTGGAAGCAGCCCAAAGAAAGATAGCCAGGGAGGCTGAGCTGGGAGAGAGGTGGCAAATAACAAATCAGGAAAGAAGCCATGAGAGCGGGCAGAACTGGTTGATCCTGTGAAGGGCCGTCAGCAGGAGCGAGGCCTGGCAAGGACTAGAATGGGGTAGGGAGAGAAACAGGGTTTCCAAGTTGGGCAGCACCTATCCTGCAATGAGAGACAATGGATTCTGATGAGTTACAATTTTAATGAGCTCCAAATCCAATTTTAAAAATTCAACTTGGATTCGATTTTTAAAATTTCGTATCTAAATTTTGCATATACAGAATTATAGTTAATCCTCATAGCAACCTCATAGCAACTCAATAAGTGTGTTAATTTCGCATTCGTCAAAAGAGAAAAACAGGATTTTATGTGACTTATAAGAGTGCTTGCTCTCTCTCTGTCTCTCTGTCTCTCTCTCTGTCTCTCTGTCTCTGTCTCTCTCTGTCTCTGTCTGTCTGTCTCTCTCTGTCTGTCTCTCTCCTGTATGTATCACATCTTTTGAGGCAGGGAATCATACAGGTATAGTGGCCCAGATAAGATTTCACGAAAATACAAGAAAATATGGTGTATATAGGGATATATACTCAATTATCAGAGGACTGTCAAAGGCTGTCAAAATCAAGGATATTTAAAGCCTGGAAATAGTTTAAAACACTTTATTATGTTAGAATAATTAGCCAACAAAATAGTATTTATGGGTGAAAACTCATTTGGGGATTAAGAATTATCCTTACTTATGTCTGCATGCTTATGAAGGATGCATTACAATTTTAGACCACACAAGGATGCAAAACTGCTAGTTTCATTTTTCTAACTAAGTTTACTTTCTATAAGATTCCTCTACAAGGTAGAAATTCACCCTCAATCACTCTGAGTCTCCATCCTCCTCTCGTAGTCTCTATTTTGAGAGGTCCTCAGATGTCATCTGTCTGCAGTGGCAAGTCCTAAGACAGGCATCTCACTGCCCAGCCCGTCCTCAGCCTCAGTCATAAGGCCTATTGATTCCAAGCCCTATTCTTGGCTACAGCAATGTCCCCAACCCCCAGATAAACCTACTCCCAAAGCCCTGGAACCAGGGAATGTGACCTTATATGGCCAAAGGTCTGGTTAAGAGGAGACTCTTGAAGGAAGGGGCCTATTGAGAGTTACTGCAAAGGGAACAGTCAGGAAAGAGGCTGACAGACACAGGGAGACATGCAGCTGCTCGAAGAGGACTGACAGCCACCAGGAGCCTGCAGAGGAAGGGAGAAGTCTGTCCCAGAGGCTCCAGAGGCGTGTCGCCTGCAAACACACTGTTTTAGCCTCTGGCACCAACTGCCAGGTTATGACCCCCACAGTTATGGAAGGACACACTGCCTCAGGAATCACACTCAACTGCTCAGCATGCAGGCTGCAGGTCACTTCACGGGTATAGTGGGAATTCCGCAAAGGTTCAATGTCTTTTCCCACACTCCAGGGTCTCAGAGCCTCCGTCAGCTGTCCTGCGCTTTCCCAGGGCTGGGGACATTTATGAGGCTCCTTTGGTCTGTCTCCTGGACTCCCCTCAGCTGCCTCTGCTCTTCTGGACAAGATCTCATCTACCCTCAGCCTACTCTTGGAAGCTCTCAACAAGCCTCTGCCGCTGGTGGCTGGTTCCAGAAGTTCTCTCTCTGGGACAAAGTTTGGTGAGGTGTATGGTGCCGGATGCCTCACCTTTCTTCTCTCTCTCTCTCTCTCTCTCTCTCTCTCTCTCTCTCTCTCTCTTAGAATGCTGTCTACTTTGGGCTGTGAGGTTGTCACTCTCCATCAGGCCTTCTGAAGGACTGGCTGATCCTCCAAGCACAAAGGCCAGGAGGGCCCAGGAAGGAAGCTACCCTAGCGTAAGGTACATTCTCAACAATGAGGAAGGCCAAGGGCCTGAGGTTAAGGGGCCTGGGGAAAGGGTGGCAAATGATGAATAGCTTCATTTTCTTCTAGCTACACACACACACACACACACACACACACACACACACACACACGCACATGCACACAAAGACTTACATATGCATATGCACAATCACGCACACGTACATGTGCATGTGCCCTTACACACACATTCACACTTACAGTGACAAAAAAATACTACAGAAAGATTAAAGTATTATCTTTGAGTTACACATATTTTCATTCATGGTCCTGTTCCCTATATATTTCCCAAAATATCTAACAGTAACAGGTCTTATTTCTGTAATTGAGGGGAAAACGTTATTTGAAAGGAGTATTTAAAGGAGATGGCATTTGGGATGTATTTTTAAAGCAGGTGTGAAAGAAGCAAGCCCAGGCACCACGTCAGCCTGCGTGAGGATGGCCATGCTTGCAGTGGGCTGAACACCGCACTCTGGGTTCCCCCGAGCAGCCAGGAAGTGTGAGCCACACCGTGCTCATGAGATAAGCCGAGCAACTGCTCAGAGGGACTGCTATTCTTAGGTCTAGAAGCAGACNATGGCCTAGTTGGCCATCATTGGGAGGAGAGGCCCCTTGGTCATACAGACTCTATATGCCCCAGTACCGGGGAACGCCAGGGCCATTACGTGGGAGGGGGTGGGTAGGGGAGCAGGGCGGGGATGTGGGAGGGTAAGGGAAAATTTCTGGATAACATGTGAAATGTAAATGAAGAAAATATCTAATAAAGAGAAAAAAAAATGAAAAAAAAATAATCCTGTTTGTGAGCAGGTGAGCTGAGACTCAGTGATCTGGTAACCTTCCCAGAGTCAGTTAGTAATTAGTCTTTCTGACAATGGAGATCTTGGGGGTCGCAGTAGAATTGAGAGTAGGCAGGATATTAGCAGGAAAAGAGGGCAGAACTCCATGACCCTGGTGTTAGGGACAGCAGGGGCCAAGGTATAAATAAGGAGACACGGCAGTATGTCCAAAGGCAGCCAGAATCAGGAAATGGCTTGTCTTCCTAATATGTGGTCTTGACCCATGGGACAAGAAGTCTGGTGTCCAGATCATTACTCAAAGAAGGAGTAAAGCAGTAGTCATGGAAACAGCCAAGCCCCTGGGCCTGCATCCTCATTGGCAGAACTGTCTCTCTGACCTTAGCTTCCTTGTGTCTGCTCCAATCACAGTTCCTCTGGGTCTGGATGCCTGTCTCCTCAGGGTCTTCCTGGGCACTTGATCAAAAACCTGCAGAAATAATCTCTAGGCACCATCTCTCAATTGCTGAGGGCCTAAGGGCCACTGTGAACAGGACAGGTCCTTTTACCATGACCCTTAGCAGTACAGGCTTATGTGGGACAACTGTTTCACCATTTTGTATTGTTTCATCTTTATATGATAAATTTTAAATTTCAGTTCTTGTACTATGGTATTTATAATTTATATGTGGACAGTTTCCATTGAGCACGGACCATACACTTTGAGGTTTCTTATTTAATTTCACTCACCTACAAACTGCAATATACACGTTCCACCTTTGAGGACCTGTGATGTATGCAAGGCGACCGTCGATCAGTGACTGAGATTCAGCCATTCACTGAGCAGCTACATGAGGCTTCCGTCCCTTTAAAGAATGTTAACACATCTTCAAAGCTGTTCTTTCCCTTTGTTTCAGCTGAAAGTCTCTGGAGAAATTTAACGAGAACCAGCCTAGGTCACAGAACCATTCTGACTTGTTCTTGTAGGGAATCTAGAGTAATCTTGGCTCGTTGCAATACTGAACTAAGCATTCTCAGAAGTGTTTATGTCAGCCATCTTTCCTTTCTGAACATGCTCACTCTGACCTTGAACTGGTGATGCTTGCAGATGTGCCTGCCTCTACACTTCTTTCCTGTATTATTATGTATAGGCTTCCCAATAAATCCCCAAGCTTTCTTTGTCCCCAGAAAACATTGCTTCACAAATAGCCCCAATGCTCTCTGTATTTGCTATAACATGTCTTTCTCCACTTACATCCTGGTTGTGGTTTTTGGCATGGGCTTCACTAAGATGCAGACCCACTGCCTTTGGTTACAATCCATCTTTCATTTCCTCTTTATTCTGAGCACTCCCCACTGCCCGTGGCACTCACAGGAGATGTGGCTGGGGCTTAAAGCCAGCTCCAACTTCCAGACTATTACTTCATCAAGCATTCAAATTCCACCTCAAGTGGAACTCGAGCCTTCCATGTTGGGAGTTTTATCTATGACTTAACCTTTAATTTTTACAACAATGAGTGGCAGGAACCTGTTTTCTACTTTCAGGAAAAGAAGCAGGGATTGATAAGAGGAAAGCAGTTTGACCCCTAAGTGCACTGTGGAAGCAGATCCTAGGATCGGAATCCCTGAATTCCCACATCCAATGACTCAATCCATTCTTACTGTCTCCCTTGCCACCTCCTGCTTGGCTTTTCTTACACTCCATGTCCTGAGGGCTAATTCTTCCCAGATGTCTAATAGCCTAGCCGGCAGATAGAGGTGTTTGAGGAACGCAGCCCTCTGGGGAAAATCATCCTAGTAAGGGGTTGCTCCCTGGTCAGGACACCAGGGCTGCAAGAGACAGGAAGAGGCCCAGGCTGCCTCTACAGGGTGGAGGTGTGACATCGCTAGGCTGGAAAGGGCCCAGAAGACATTACCCATGAGTCATAGCTGTCCCACTACTGCTTCAGCAAAGCAATGTTAGGAAATTGTGAGTCTAGCACATGCCTGCTGACCTTCGTGGAGCCTGACCAGTGGGGGAAGTGTGAAGGAATCAGGCAGGATTCAGGCTTCTCGGGCAGGTAAAGGACTTGGGGAAACTGAGAGTCACCATTTGCCAGGCTGGAGGAGGGGAAGGCCTGGGTAAGGGGACAGTATGGCTGGTTAGACAGGAATGTGGAGGGAGGATGGAGCTGCAGAGGTTCCAGAAAACAAAGGCCAGGAGGGAATGACTGAGAGGGCAGTGTGGAGACACAGCAGGTGGAAGACAGAGATAGAAGATGAAATCAGGACAGCAGAAATGGCTCTGTGGATAAAACACTGGCTGAGCAAACGTGGAACCCACAAAGAGCCAGCCAGAGTCAGGAGCCCCAAGCCTGTGATCCTAATGTTCCCACAGTGAGGTGGAAGGGTAGAGGCAGAGACCAGAAGCTCTCAAGCCAAGTAGCCTGGCCTGAGGCAAGTGATAAACAACAGACAAGGCGAAAGGTGAGGACTGATACTNCTTGGACAGTGGTGCTGGGAAGGGCTGTGGGTGACTGGGTAGGTTGGAGGCTTGATTGCCTACGCAGGAAGAGAATTACTCTACAGAGGCATGGCATGCCCATTGATGCTCTCTGCCTCTACCGGTCAAACCTGCACCTATCCAGTCACAAGGCTCCTCAGTAGGGTTCCCAGCTCATGAACTTGGGGTACTTTTGGCCTGCTCATGCTTCAGGGATGCCTCCACCTGAGCTGGCTACACCTGAGCTCCGAGCACCTGATCAGCCTCATTGGCATCTGCTCAGGGATCTCCCCTCAGCCTTACCCTCTGGCCCTCAGCTCAGCTTCCAGTACATTGGGAGCATTGGACAGTCCAGGCAGGCAAATAAATAAATGCTCAGGCCTTCACCCTTAGACAACACTTGCAGGTAAGCCTTGCTTTATTGCTGTGTGGAAACTCAACACATGAGCATGCCATACTTTCTTTTTCTTTTCTTCTCTTTTCTCCTCCTCCTCCTCCTCCTCCTCCTCCTCCTCCTCCTCTTCTTCTTCTTCTTCTTCTTCTTCTTCTCTTTCTCCTTCTCCTTTTCCTCCTCTTCCTCCCCCTCCTCCCCCCTCCTCTTCCTTCTTCGCCTCTCTCTCTCTCTCTCTCTCTCTCTCTCTCTCTCTCTCTCTCTCTCTTTCT
Organism: Mus minutoides; assembly: GCA_902729485.2. Classification (NCBI taxonomy): domain Eukaryota; kingdom Metazoa; phylum Chordata; class Mammalia; order Rodentia; family Muridae; genus Mus; species Mus minutoides. The sequence continues at coordinate 32,655 of LR751720.1, forward strand.
CTCTCCCTCTCTCTCTTCTCCCAAACATCTCTGTGTAGCCCTGACTGTCCTGGAACTCACTCTGTAGCCCACACTGGCTTTGGTTTCTCCCAGTCTTTAGTGTTATGAACAGTGTCAGGAAACTTATCTGTGTTTGTATCCAGGTGTTTCTTCAGTGAGTAGATACCTGGGGATGAACTGATGGGGTAAATACACCATATATTTTAAATTCCAGTAGAATGTGTCAGATGGTCTCCAAAAAAGCTGTTCCAACTTACATGGTCAACAATGCTTTTTATTTTTCCAAGATATATTTTATTTTGAATTATGTGTCTATGTATGGGTATATACCCATGAGTGTGCACACCCACAGAGGCTATTGGTATTAGTTCCCCCTGGAGACTAAGCTATGATTGGTTGTGAGCCACTCTCTGTAGTCCCCTGGAAGAGCAGAGGACTCTCAGTTGCTGAGCCTCCTTTCTAGTCCCCACATCCTACAGCAACTCTTGTCAACACTGGATATTGCTATGGGTTGGTTGTGGCTTGGTCTTCAGTGGTTCATGAAAAATTAGTCATTAATTTAATAATACTAATAGATGGGATGGGCCTTTCAGAGGTGGGTCCCTAGGGGGAAGCCCTGTGTTTGGAAAGAGCTTAGGCAGGCTTCATGGCTTAGACCCCTCTCTGGCTTCCGGTCTGACAACCTGATTACTTCCTCCCATCCACCTTGCAGCCATTGTGACATTATCTACCAAAAAGCCTTTACCAGAGCCAAGTTCCAACTGACCAGGGGACCCTTGAGCCCCCAGAATTATGAGCTAAATAAATTTCTGGATTAAAAAAAAGCCTCAGCTATTTTGCTACGGTAAGGAATGCAGATATCATCAATAGTTTATCAGTCTCACAGATGAAAACTGATCTCAATCAGTGGAATTTCAGACGTTCCTCCCCTGACAAGCAGCAAGGGGGACATGGTCACATGTGTGAATCCTTCCTGTTTCCTCTGTGGCTTTCTTGTTTGATCGCCTTGCCCAGCTCTCTGACTTGGTTTACTGGGTTAGTGGGTTATTTAGTTGTTTGTTTGTTTGTTTGTCTGTTTATAGGAATCCTTTCCAGTTTTCAGGATATCTCTTCTTGTTTATGGGGTAAGCACTTTTCATTTTTAGAAATATTATTCTATCTTTTTTGTTCCAAAATTTAATATAATGCATTTTGAGCTGTTTCCCCTTCACCAGCTTCCTCCTAGATCCTTCTCACCTCCCTCTGCCTCTCTCCCCACCTCCCTCTCCCTCCCTCCACCTCCAATGATGTACACCTGGGTGTCTGGGCCCCAGTAACTCTGACCACTGTCACACCCCCCTCAACATGGAATAATGTCACACAGAAACATGTTCAGCCACTTGAAGCAAGCCTTCTGTCAGGCCACCATGGGCATTTTAGGACTTGACCCATCACCTAGACACCAGGCACAGACCAGGTTGCACATTTGGGATCCTTGGCTGGCAGCTCTGCCTGCTTGGTCCAAGATCATAGCTCTCCTGTGGGGTGGAGGATGGCACCACCATCTTCTCACAGTTAAGACTCCTGTTTCTTTTTCTCCTCCGGTCATCTCGGGGGTCTGGAGGTTGCTTATTTTAAGCCCATTTGAAACATTCTAATTATACTCAAATTACAGCCCCTTTCCTGACCACACTGCTGACCCACCCAGCTATGGCTTTCTGCCATCACTCCCTCCAACATTTTCAAAGGGTGGCTGTGTCTGCCACCAGCTGAGAACATACATCCTATGAGTGTGTCTGGCTCCCTCTTAGCAATCAGGGATCAGCTTTCCCAGATACCCATAAGATGCCAGGTAGTTCTCAGTGTGTCCCCGCTCAAAAGCCCTGGCCCAGCATCACCTTCCTCAGGACCTTCATGCTCCTGGGCAGGGCAGGTGACATGTAGCCGCACTACAAGGAAAACCACGCCAAGAACTCTGAGGCCAGGTTCAGTCAAAACTCTCTCATTAAGGAAAACATTTTCCAAAGTGTCTGTGTAGGGTGTGGGGAGAATTGCTGATGATATGGCTGAGTTGATAGAGTGCCAGCCTAGCACACATGAAGCTCCAGTGCCATATAAACTAGGTGTGGTGGCTTGTGCCTATAATTCCAGCCCTTGGGAGATAGCTATATTGCTTTATAGTGAATTCAAGATTAGTTTGGGCTACTTGAGATACTCTTGAGAGAGAGAGGTGGGAGAAAAAGAAGAAGAAGAAGAAGAAGAAGAAGAAGAAGAAGAAGAGGAGGAGGAGGAGGAGGAGGAGGAGGAGGAGGAAGAGGAGGAGGAAGAGGAAGAGGAAGAAGAGGAGGAAGAAGAGGAGGAGGAGGAAGAGGAAGAAGAAGAAGAAGAAGAAGAAGAAGAAGAAGAAGAAGAAGAAGAAGAAGAAGAAGAAGAAGAAGAAGAAGAAGAAGAAAGAAGAGGAAGAAGGAGGAGGGGGAGGGAGGGAGGGAGGGAGGGAGGGAGGGAGGGAGGAAGTAAGTAAGTAAGTAAGTAAGTAAGTAAGTAAGTAAGTAAGTAAGTAAGTTTTGGGAATGTTTCTCTGTCATATCCCCATCTGAATTCTAGAATGACCAGTAAATATACCCAGATATCCTAAGTAGCTACCAGTACAAGAAGTATGCTGCGATGGCACTATTTACATATAATCTCTCTCTCTCTCTCTCTCTCTCTCTCTCTCTCTCTCTCTCTCTCTCACACACACACACACACACACACACACACAGTTCTAGTCTACAGTTCTCTGTGTATGTGTGTAAGAGGAAGAGAGGGAGAGAGAGAGAGAGAGAGAGAGAGAGAGAATCTTTCAATTTAGTATTCTTGGATCAAGAATATTTGAGAAAGAAGCTGGCACAGTAGAAAAATGTGTGATCCCACTGCTCTGAAGGCTGAGGCTGGTAATGAAGAGTTCAAGGTGCTCTCTCTCTCTCTCTCTCTCTCTCTCTCTCTCTCAAAAAAAATTTCTCACAGGATGAAAAGGCAGCTCAGAGGTTAAGAGCACTTGCTGTTCTAGAGGATCTGAGTTCAGTTCCCAGCATCCACATCAGCCATCTCACTGTCGGGGTCTAACCTTGACACAGAATCGGAGTTCTCAACTGGAAGCAGGGATATCTGGAAGGCACATAATAAATATACACAGACTACTTTTTTGTGTACAAGCTGACAGGCAGTTTTTCAAGGCTTAAAGTTTCTCCCTCTTCTCTCTCATTCTCTGCTCTCTTTCTCTCTTGCTCATTCGCTCGCAGCTTGAGGCTGCACACACTCTGCATTCTCTTGTGCTCTCTGCTTTTCTCCTATGTGCTTTTCTTTTCTTGAACTCTCACACTCATGCACACCTCTGTGCATTCCTCTTTCACTCTCACACACACACTTCACACACATCTCTCTCACACACACCAATGCACTCTTCATTCACTCACACACACTCTCCGTACACACCTCACATTCTCTCTTCACTCACTCTTCACACACTCTTCTCATGCTCTCTCGCCTTTCTCTTGCTCCAGTCTTTTATTGATATTCCAAAAACAAATAAGAAAAAAAGGACATTGTACAATCATTGCCATATCAAATTCAAAAGAAAAACCACGTCCCACAAAGAAAAAATCAAGAATTGCAATTGTTCCCCAAAGTTTCAAGCTTCCCTATTCCCTGGCCTATAGACAAAATAATAATAATTGTATTATTACCATTGTGTAGTTATTACATTGTTTCCAAGATGAGAACACACAGCATGCACATGGACCATTAGAACCGTGCTGTGTGTGTGCTGTGCTGTGTGTGCTGTGTGTGCTGTGCTGTGCTGTGCTGTGTGTGCTGTGTGTGCTGTGCTGTGCTGTGTGTGCTGTGCTGTGTGCTGTGCTGTGTGTGCTGTGCTGTGTGTGCTGTGCTGTGCTGTGCTGTGTGTGTTGTGTGTGCTGTGCTGTGCTGTGCTGTGCCCTATACCTCAATTTTTAATTGTTTAAAAATCATTACATCAAGGAACATCTAGTTTCACAGAATTCACCAGAACAGAAGGAGAAAGAAGTAAGAAAGTCAGATATAATAGAATAATTAGGCACACCAAGGCCAACTGAAAGGCAGTCACGCACAAATGAAATCTATACAGCCCTTGTCCATGGCTAAGGTTAGGTAGGAAAAATGGAAACAACTGTTGTTACAGAGAGTTGCTGTGGGCTACTGAGATGTCTCCATCCCGGCCTACTGCAGGCAGTCCTTTATTTTAGATGGCAGGTCCCCTAGAGGGATGTGTCTCCTGATTCTCAGGGTCCCAGACGCCATCCTTTTCTACAAGGAGCTGCCTCGGGCTTCTGAGATGTCTCCATGCTGGCCTACCGCAGGCAGTCCCTGTCATTGTATGCTGTCCCCAGCAGCTCACAAATGCTGGTAACACCAAACTCGGGGGGGTGGGGGTGGGGGCGGCGGTGGCACCTTGTTCTGGCTTCTGTGGGCAGCTGCATACATGTGACATATATTTAAACAAGTGCACACAAATACATAAATAAATAATAAAATTTTTAACTTGCTCAGTGAGATGACTCCAGGGATACATATGCTTACTGCTAAGATTAATGGTCTAAGTTCAATCCCTGGAATTCACATGGAGGAACAAGAGAATCAGCTCTAGCAAGTTGGGTTCTGGGTCCATAATTGTGCCATGGTATGTAGGATTGATCTCCCCCACCCCTGTCATCTCTCTCTCTCTCTCTGTGTTGCACACATACACAGTTTCTAAATGTAATAAAAACGGTCTTTAATTTTTTTAAATAACACAGTCTCTGTTCTTAACATGTACAGATTTTTTTCTTGTCATTATTTTTTAAACAAGACGGTATGATAACTAATCCCGTGGCCTTTACATTGTCTTAAGTATTCTAAGTCACCCAGAGATGGTTTAAAGTAGGTGTGAGGTCTGTATAGGTTATGCACATATGTACATGTCATCCTATGCGAGAGACTGGGGTGTGCACGGATTTGGTATTCATGGAGGGTCCTAAATCAAATCCTCAGTAGATGCAGAGAGATGGCTGTGTTTTACTCTGCTCCGAATGTGGTCTTCTTTTCATGGTTCTTCCCTAAATATGTAGACACAATATCTGGGCAGAGAAAGCAGAAGCGGGTAGTAGGGAGAGGCTGAGTAAAGACAGAACATGCCTGTGCATGCCTGTGAGATGTCACAATGAACTCTACTGTAGGCTAACTTTAAAAATTAGTTTAAAAAATACAGATAATCAGCTCTTTTTGTTTGTATGAATTAGTTGTTGCTGGATGCTTTTGTGGCACGAAGACCGTGGCAACCCGACGACTTTGGTTTTTCAGGGACTTCCTGACTCTGAATGTCCAAATCCTGCATTAACTTATATGTATAGACCCATTCCTCCCTCCCTTGGTATCATCCTGCTTCTTTCAGTGAAATGATGTCAGCCACATGAGTATACACAGTTTAATTTTCATGACTTGCTGATATTTACCCTGTCCCAGGTCCTGACCTAGCCTGGGGATACCTGAACAAGGACATCAAACACAGTCCCCTTAGGTTGAAGCTCAGAATCATGAGTAGGACAGGTGGGCCACAATGTTGTTCAGATGCCAGAATGGAGGTTAGAAATGAGCACCCAGTGAGGTGGGATACTGACTCCCCGGGGACGTGAGAACATGCAGAAAGATCTCTGGGGTTGGTTGATGGAGTAGGTCAGTAGAGGCATGGCAGAGATGGAATGGTCACTGATCTGGAGAAGGCTCAGGCTTCCAGGCATTGATGGATACCTCGATGCTAGAAGGGCCAGAGAAGAAAGTGGGTGACAAATGAGAAGGACGCTGCAGGGCTGAGGTGGCTCATGAAGGGCCTCGTATACACCAGTCTAGAATGGAGTTCATGTTTTTGTCTAGAGTGGAGTTTATGGTTTTCTCCAGCAATAAAGAACCCAGTGGGCAATTTTAATCATTTAACTTGGTATTGAAGTATGATCCATATACATAAAAATTCCCATATTGTAAAAATATGCATCTTGATGTGTTTCCACGAGAAATAAAATAAAATAAAAGTGCAAGGCATATACCCTGCATCCAGAAGACCTGTCATGTTCCCTCTTCCCTCTAGGTCCACAAGTTGGCTGCTGTCCTGTCCTCTCATGAGGGTCTCAAGCTTACCTGTCTGGTAAGCTGCTTGTAAGCAAATTTGAACAGTACACCTTCCCTGCCTTTCCGCTGCATCACAGTTTGATGTCGAGATTCTTTGATATCTCTGTGGTAGCTGGAGTGGCCGGGCTCCACTGTGTGAATTCCACAGGGTCGGTGCGTGGACAGCCATTTAGGTCAGGCTGGGCTGCAGTGCACATGTTGTGGGTGGGTGTGGGATGTCTGACTCTTTGGAGGCACTGCATGTACTGGGTCAGAGAATTGTGCACTTGTGAGCTGGAAGTTGTCATACCAACTCCCTTTCCCGTGTGTGGATGGCAAGAAGGAGGCAGCAGTGGGCCTGGGTTTGGTTGCCCTCCCTCACTGGCTGAGTCTGCAGAGCATCCCATGTGGGTGTCTCTGGGGGCTGTCTCGAGGATGCTGACAGTGTGCCTGAAGCTAGAGGGGAGGCATAGCTAGGAGTGAGAGGATGGAGGGGGGATGGAGCGAAGGAAGGCAGAAACACAGAGCCATGGAGTGGCGCAGGGGGGGGGGGGGAGAGGCTCAGAAAGCAGATTCTGTGAGGTGAGGCCTGAGGCGCTGGGGACCATCTGAAGGAGGAGAACTCTGAGCCTCGAGGAGAACAGTGAACCTAGGGCCGCTCGAAGCATCCGATGTATTTGACAGGTGAATTGGTCATTTTAATCCTTGCTGGGACCAAACACCTGAGAAGAAGCAACTTAAGGAATGAAAGTTTATTTGCACTCAAAGACTGAGGTGCTGTCAATCACAGCAATGAAGTCATGGTGACAGAAGCTGGGGGGCGGGGCTGGTCACAAGTGGACGGTGAGAGCTGATGCTCCTCTCTCTTTCTTCCTTTTATTCTAAGCACATGGGATGGCGCTGCTTACACCAGCATGATGTTGATGTTGGTGGGCCTCCCAACATCAGTTAACCCAGTCCAGAAACTCATCAGAGACACACTCAGAGCTTTGCCTCTTGGGTAATCCTAGATCCTGCCACGTTGACCAAATACTAACCAAGGAACTCTGGGTGACTCCAGGAAAGCAACGGCGGGTGGGCTGGTGTGTATAGGACAGTGCAGCAGAGGGAAGAGAGGTTAGAGCATCTAGGAGCCCAACGTGTGGCTCCACAGGCATCATCGTGGAGGCTGGCAGTCTGCAGAATACAGGTGCTACCCACTTCTCTGTCCCATCCTCAGGCTCAGTGAATACCATGATCCTGTCTTGCTAACTAACAAAGGGCTCACAGGCAGTGGGGCTGGGGAGACCAGGAGTAGAGTTGGGGATGGGGAGTTGAGATTAAAGTCTGAAGGGCTGGCTGAACTCTCTGCTCTTCCATTGGTCCACTGAACTTTAGGGAGCCCGGGTGTGGGAATGGCTCCGTGGGATGAGGCTGAGACCGAAAGCACAGAGCATCCCTGGCAAGTCACCAACCCCTTCTCTGTGCCTGTTTTATTTTCCTCAATATGGGAATAATAACCTAGCCTCCCAAGATTGATTTAGTTGTGTGTTAAGGGCAGAACACAGTTGTCTCAGTAGGTTGGCTATCCTGTCATCCCTGTTCTCTCCTGTCAGCTCCAGGCCTGGCCCCTCCCCCTCTACAAAGATTGGCTCTCTATAGGTATGGATCTAATGATGGGTTTTTGGTTGTTGTTGGTTGTTATTGTTTCTAAAGTTTATTTATTTTTAGTTTATGTGTATAAATATTTTGCCTGTGTGTGCCTGTGCACTCAGTGCCTGTGGAAACCAGAAGAGGGCATCAGAGTCCCTAGGACTGGAGTTACAGATGCCTGCGAGCCACCATGTGGGTGCTGGGGCTCAGATCTGGGTCCTCCAGAGAGCAGCCAGTGCTCTTAAATGTTGAGCCATCTCTCCAGCCCAACTAGTGATGGTTTTGCTCTGACAACAAAGGGATTGTGTTTTCTCTGGATGACCCAGATCTCCTTAGCTACTTCCCACCCAGCAAAGCTCCTCTATCAGCCAAAGGGGCCCTTCACCCCATGATACCCACAGACCCTGGAAAAATACAGGGCTGGGAGTTTGCCAGCTTGGAACCACTGTAGCAGCCTTCTCTAAGCTCCCTGTTGGGGCCCCTCGTTGGGACTGTACATCTTGACTCGGAGGCTTGTGGGGCCAGCAGTCTCTGGGTTGTATCTGATATTATGCAGAGTTGTTCCTGCATGAGCACACTCTTCTACTCACTCACAGGCAAAGACTGCTCACTCCGATCCTCAGTACCAGCTTACAATTGCACACACTCACAGACAAGAACATGACCCAAGGAGTGACCTGTTATCAGCTAGGTCAGAGTTAGGGAATGCGGGGGCTAAGAGATTAGAACAGGATACAGGGCTCTGCTGTGTGGGGAATATCTCTGTCCTGAACAAATAGAGCTCTGTTTTCAGACCTGCTCCCATCACAGCAGAGAAGCAGCCTCTGGCTACAAAGACTGTGACTTCTGTGGCTTTGATTGGGGTTGGACAGAGGGCTGGCCTGTATCAGGGCTAGGCCCAGAAGTACATCCTTAGTGTCTGACTTCTGTTGCTGGCTGGCAGGGCTCTGGATCGTGCTCTGAACTAAGAGCTTTCACAGACCTTCTGCCTGGAGGCATCTATACTCCAGAAGGAGGCAGAGATAGTATGCCAGCGTATTGCCCTGGGTTACTATCTCCATAATGGCATTCCCACGGGCAAGCTTAGCTACCAAATTTCTCCCTGGCATCTGCCAAGCCCACAATTCCAGGGAGCAGACCCTCTCAGAGTCAGGTACAAAGGACCTGGGCTTTGAATTTCTGGGGATCATACAGATCATGAAAACTGGCATACAAGCATGCTGATGGATGACATCTTGCAAGAAATGACTTTGACAGCCTAGTAATGGGAGTGGGGACTAAGGAGAAAAGTTGGAACAAGAGAATGTATGGGAAAAGACTAATAAAACATCACATTTTCTCTTACATGCAGAATCTAGGTATAAATACACATGGCATGAAAGCAAAGGGGTTCTGTTTGGTAGGAAGAGGGCTAGCAGGATTGGGTGGAGGAAGAATGGGAGAGGGCGAGGGGGTCATGAATATAAGCCAAGTGTAGTATGTAACATATGTATAAAAATGTCATTAACATTTTGGCACAATAGAAATACCAATGAAACTAAAAATTAGCAAAGAAAAGCCACTAACCTAAACAATAAAACGAACAAAACCAACCAAACAACGGCAACAAAACAAAACAAAACAAAACAAAACAAAACAAAACAAAAACCTGGACTTGAGATAGCAGTCCAGAGTCTAATCCCCACATCTCTGCCTAGCCAGATCCTAGCTGTGTAAGCTTCGAGCATTGATGTCAGACACACCAAGTGTAGGGGGTGGGTGTATTCGAAGGGCAGAACCCTCACCTCCCGCAGATCCCTGAGTGGGCTCCCAGAGGCTCCACCTTTCATGGAACCCTCAGATGAGCACTGCCAGCTTCGTTAACCTCACAGCAAGTCTGAGCAGCCAGAGGTAATGAGCTCAGATGGGCGCCGGTGCAGTAATTAAGTCAGAACAGGATAATTGTGGGTAAGGAAGCAGGGAAGGAACTTTAGGTCCTGAAGGAAATCAGAAGTTGGGGAGGCATTCAAGCAGGGGCTGGCTAAGGGCTCTGGGAGAAGACATGGGTGGTGGTGGGGGAGTGCATTCCATTTTGGTTTTCTCCAAGACACATGAGCCTTAGAATCCCATGGCCTAGCACTTCTATGCAGCTAGGGTTTGAGGCCCAGAGGGAGGGCCAGCTCCTCTGAGGGTGCCCTGCTAAGCTGGAACCGAAGCCAGGCTTCCAATAATGGCCTTATCCACTCCCCACCGTCCACCCCCACCCCTGCACCTCAGAGCTCTGAAGTCCAGAGGCTGTTTGTGACTTGTTCCCCTGTGGCTGGGGATTTGATTTCTCATGAAGTCCCAGGTGGGCTCCATGCAGAGTCCTTCATCAGCAAGACTCCAGCTTCCTGTCTCCAAAGCTGCATGTAATCTCAAGATCTGTTGGCCAATGGGTAAACTCAGCAGATGGGTTTTTTGCTGGTTGGATGGTGTCTATCTCCTCTGACATCTGCTGTCATATCCACACAGAGAGCAGCCCTGATTGCCTCTCGGGGCATGAAATCAAAAGCTGTGGCTCCTGTGTAGGCCAAGGGCAGTGCTGGGCTCACTACTCCTGGTCCTAAACACTCAGAGTACAGCCTACCAAAGAGGGGTCGGTCCCTAGAGTGCTTGATGAATGAACAAAAGCAACCATGTCTGTTTGCCTGGAATAATATGCTCCTCCCTGCAGGACCAGAGCCCAGCACAGCACAGGAGAGGCATGCAAGGTAGATAGTCTCTCTCTCTCTCTCTCTCTCTCTCTCTCTCTCTCTCTCTCTCTCTCTCTCCCCCCCGTGTGTGTGTGTGTGTGTGTGTGTGTGTGTGTGTAAGTGAATTGTGTCCTAAGAAATAAGCTCTCCTCTCCCCAACCTCTTTCTGTACTCAGAGGCCAACCTGAATAGGTTCCGGGGCCCTTTGACTTCTGGTTGGGTCCAGCAAAGAGGAACTCCACAGGATATAGGACAGAAGGAGGGACTTTATTTCCAGGCTCTTTCTGCATAGTTTCTTGGCCTGATCACATCCCTTGACACATTTTCTATTGGGTCTCTCTCTCTGTGTGACCGGCTCTTCTACCACATCTCCCTGCTCTGGGCTACATCAGTCTAGCTGTGCTTGATAAGGTGGTTGTAAGCCTGGGTGGTCTCCCTTCATACTATCCGCTCCTCATTTCTCCTACTCTTGTCCTTATTTATTTCTTTTTAGTTTTTTTGTAGACAGTCTCACTCTATGAGATTTGGGTTAACCTCCTGGTTCATGAACTTTGGGGTTGCTGAAGCCGAGGAAAATGTCTGGGCTCATATCTCACCTAATGTGGTCAGCCAGCCACAGAAGAAATAGCCCAGACTAGACTCCTACCTCAGCCTTCAAAGTGCTGGGATTACAGATGTAAGTAATGATGCCTGGCTTCAACAGTCCCCGGTTAGTGAGGCCCACCCTGAACTATTCCAGTTTTTAGATAAACGAATTTCCCACTGGAGTCCTGCCTGCTGCACACGATAACTGGTGGCTGGCTCAGGGAAGCTAGAAGTTACCACCATGATATGGATAGAAGCCCAAGAGGTTTATTTATTCTTTGTGAGTTCCACATCATGCACCCCAATTGTAGCCACCAGCGGCCACGGGTCACTGGGTTACTGAAAGGAAAGATGGAGTTTTGGATGGGAAAGGCAGCAAGAGATATAATGAGCCAAGACAAAGTTCTTTGATCAAGGCCAATGTTTACTTATGAGTCCCTGCTTACAATGAGATCCACCACGCCAGGATCTCATTGTACTGTCAAGATCACTTCTTTGTCAGGATTGTGTCAGAAAAACAGGTTCAGCCTCTAAGCAGGTAGTGGCGTCTTGGAGGAAAGCCACAGATGTGGCAGGACAATAGCCCACTGTGGCAAGCCAGGTCTGAGGCAGCCTGAGCAAGGCTGGGGGAAGGGCACAGTTCCTCTCTTTTTATTTATTAAAAATTAGCTGGACTGGGGCATAAAATTCCATGGTCCTGCCTGGGAATTATGGTGGCTGGCGGCCGTGCCTGTCTTAGGACTGAATCTAACTGGAATCTTTTTGACCCATCTCAGAGGACACGTGAAGCTTGTTTGTATTTATTTGTATAAACATGGCATTTTAGTGTTTATTAAGAAAAACCACAGCCTTTGACACATGCCTCTGTCTTAGGCTGAAAATAAAAGCCAGTGGCCTGTCCTTGGCTGCTGGCCCTCACTGCACACCTTTCCCCATTCAGACCAAAGCCATAATGTGCACTCAGTGTATTTCTTCACAGCGATGGATGAATCACTGCCATCTGTGCTTTGCTGAAGGAGAGCCTATATGGAGGTAAACGAACTTCTTGAAACACAAAGTCAAAGTTGAAAGGAACAGGATTAAGGTTGTCTGTGGGGAAGTCCTAGGCACTCAATTCAGTTGCAAATTAGCAACAATCAGACCCAAGTCTGGCCTCCCTGAGTAGGGGAGTTGGCTTTGAGAATCAACAGAAAAACTGTTACTTCTTATGTAAACAGTGGAGGCTATGCTCTAAATTAACTCTGCTGGCTAATAAGGATTTTTTAGCTATCTTCATAATAGGAATCTCCAATATTGGATTTATTTCTAGGCCAGTCCATGATTAAGTCAGAATAACTGATCACATTAAAGGAAAGAGAAGAGTCATTATAACTCCTCCTCTTGATTAATTTTTCTAAATCACTTCCCACAATCTCTATGTTCTCTGTCACACAAGGTTTAAAAGCTTGAAGCAAGGCAGCTTAGCTTGTCTAATCTGGGACAGAGGCAAGCAAAGGTGGGTCAAGAACATACACCCAACACAGCTTTCCTGTCACTATTGTCAGGGCACCCAGCAAGCTCACAGGTCAGCATGTCACAGAAATCTTTCTGGTAGCTAGCTAGAATGCTCCTGCAGCATTCTGCGGAAAAAACACAAACATGCCCTCTTCCCCATATTAAATACCTGATCAGGATCATGCCATATGCCAATAAGTGGATCCTTCCATCTCAACTAGGCATGAGTATGCCTAGTTGTAGGATACTATAAGGCACTCAGCAAGGAGTTCTTTGGCATCCAAATTTTAAAATTTTAAAAATAAAAAGTGGGATATAAATAATGTGCATGGGGATATACTTCTCCCCTTTTTTGTTTTTTAAGAACATATTGTTTTAAAAGTTCTACAATACCTTGTCTTTGGGAATTATAAAAAAATCCCAGTAACACAGGTAACATTAAATTGCTCACAAAACATCTCAAATGCTTGACTGTAATAGCCAGTTCCATTATCTGTTTTAATCTGATGTGGAACACGAAGCATAAAAAAATTAACATAGGCAAAACTAATTACATTTTTAGTTGCTTTTCCTGTTAAAGCAGTTGCAACTAGAAAGCCTGAAAAGGTATCAATAGTCACATGTGCACATTTTATTTTTCTAAAGTCAGAAATATGAGTATCCATTTAAGTAAGTATAAGTCCTTGAGAATTAACACCATTATGTGAAATAGGTAGACACTGAGGACATTGAGAACAAATCTTTACAATTTGACATGCACATTCTCTAAAAATACCAAATTATTATCTCAAGCCATTACTATTTTGATGATGTAAAGAATGAGATTATATGGCCAATTGTTCTTGTGTAAGGCCTATAATCTGCCCGGGATATAAATCTGGAGTTGCCTTAAGAGTTGTCCAGGCAATCAAGAATGAGTTCTTAAATGTCCAAAGGTAGTCCTTTAAAGGAACAATTTTTTTTCTTTTTCTCTTTTCTTCTTTCTTTCTTTCTTTCTTTCTTTCTTTCTTTCTTTCTTTCTTTCTTTCTTCCTTCCTTCCTTCCTTCCTTTCTTCCTTTCTTCCTTTCTTCCTTCCTTCCTTTCCTTTCCTTTCCTTTCCTTTCCTTTCCTTTCCTTTCCTTTCCTTTCCTTTCCTTTTCTTTTCTTTTCTTTTCTTTTCTTTTCTTTTCTTTTTGTTGTTGTTTTTCAAGACAGGATTTCTCTGTATAGCCCTGGCTGTCCTGGAACTCACTTTGTAGACCAGGCTGGCCTCAAACTCAGAAATACGCCTGCCTCTGCTTCCCGAGTTCTGGGATTAAAGGAGTATGCCACCATGCCCAGCTTTTTTTTTTTTTAAAGATTTATTTATTTATTATATGTACGTACACTGTAGCTGTTTTCAGACACCCTAGAAGAGGGCATCAGATCTCATTATAGATGGTTGTGAGCCACCATATGGTTGCTGGGATTTGAACTCAGAACTTTCAGAAGAACAGTCAGTGCTCTTAACCGCTGAGCCATCTCTCCAGCCCAACAATATTTTTTCCCTTAACTTGAGTTGTATATGCATAAACAATTGCAAATTTGAGATTAGCAGTATCTAATAAAGGAACAATTTCAAGCAATTATAAGCCTACACACACACACACACACACACACACAATTTAATTATCTGTGCTGAAACAGGAGGAAACTCAAAAGAATTCAAAAGAATAAACATGTGATCCAATCACATATACTTCTTCTCTTCTGTTTATAAATACAGTAGATTTTTTTTTTTTTTTTTTGGTTTCTCTGTATAACCCTGGCTATCTTGGAACTCACTCTGTAGACCAGGCTGGCCTCAAACAGGTAGGCTAGCCTGCTGTGGCAAGCCAGATCTGAGCCAGCCTGCTCAAGGCTGGGGGGAAGGGCACACCCGATCCCACTCATCTCCCCATTTCGTCATATCCACCCTCTGCCCTTGCCCACCAAAATAAAAGAAAGTAAGATAGAATTTTTTTTTAATCTTGTCACGAAAGCTGTAGTGTGTCAGTGTGGCATACAATGTAACCTTTTGTCCACACATCTTTACTCGCAGATGTTCATTGCAGTGAGTCATTGGTCTGGTTCAAGGCCTTTGGCTTCTGTTACTCTATCAATACTGGATCCTCACTGGGGCTCCTGCTGTTGTCCTGTGTCATTGAGATCCTGCAGCTTTGGATCTGCAGGACTGGCCCTTTCACTCACTCATAGATGGGGTAGATGTTGGGGTAGGCCAACTCAAAGCCCTGGATCTGGGCCTGGGTGGTAGCTGAGCTGGTCAGCTGGCCAGCTTTCCTGTGTCTGAATCCCCAAGGCAAGCGCTCCTGCACTAACCTGGCTGTTAGGTTTCAGACACAGGACAAGGGGCTGAGGCACATATTTTACATACTGAAGCAGACCTGGCCCCCAGGTTCTCCCAGCATCCCTCACTCAGTCTGGCATACCCCACCCCGACCCCTGAACTTTCCAGCCCAGGGGCTAGATTACCCTTCCCTCAGAAGTTTTTACCTATATAATGCAGACATTTTGGTCTCTCTTCCCCCTTATCCTTCTCTCTGTGGACACACTTTCTCTCCTTCTCATCCCCATCTCCACTGTCTCTCTCCCCACGGCCATGTCCCTGACCTTGTTCCTTGGGACCAGTGAACTCACCTGGCTGAGAGCAGACTCCCAATAAATCTGTGTTTATATATATTTTAATCTGTCTTGAATTGGTTCATTTCACCACAGAAATACTGTCTCACTGGCTAGCTTACCCAATGCCACATCTGGCAAGGAGCAAGGTCGGCTCCCCTGATATCAGGTCCTCGGAGACAGCTGACCTGAGCCTTTGTTACTAGGGCCAGCTCTACTGTGCTGCCCAAACTGCAGGGCCGCTCTCCTGAGTGCTGCGCCAGTGAGGGGCAGGAGGACCAAGTGTGTTGTCCTAGTTCTACCGCCTAGTCCATGGACATACTGGGAAAGCCTAATAATGCCTGTAAGGAACTCCTTCCTCGGGTGTGGCAATGGGAATTAAAGTAGTATTCACTTGCTCACAGGGCTTCAGTGAGGACCAAGAGATAAGCATCCTGCTTGACCCGCTGAGCACCACCACCATTGCTTTTGTGGACCGCTGACCACGTGGTAAGATAAAAGTCCACATGTTCTGTCAGCTTCAGCCACCTGAAGTTCATGAACAAGGAGGCCAACCCAGGTCCTGTACTGTTCCCAGGCTCCCTCTGCCATGTATATATATATATATATATATATATATATATATATATATATATATATATATATAGTGTGTGTGTGTGTGTGTGTGTGTGCATGTATACTGCTGTATTTACAGTACTTCTCATGCTACCTGGGTCCAGTGTCACCTAGGTATAACTTCCCCTGGGCTCAAGTTGGTGCAGGGGTTGGGTGTTCAATGGGCAGTGACAGTGTAGTAAGATAGAGGGGACAACAGATGAGGCCTGTCATGCTCAGCTCTGACAGCACACCTGTGGTGACACGCAGAGATGCTGTCTTAGTTACTTTTCAACTCTTGTGACAAAACGCCATGACCGAGGCAACTTATAGAGGAGTTTATTGGGGGCTTGCTTGAAGTTTTAGAGAATTAGAGCCCATAGCCACCATGGTGGGAAGCATGACTTCAGGCAGGCAGGCCTGGCACTAGAACCGTAGCTAAGAGCTCCCACAAAAAATAGAGAGAGAGAACTAACTGAGAAGGTCATGGACTTTTGGAACCTGAAATTTCACTCCAGTAAAATACCTCCTCCAGCAAGGTGACACCTTCTAATCCTTCCCAAACAGTTCTATCAACTAGAAATGAAGTATTCAAACTCATGAGCGTATGGGAGTATTCTCATGGAAGCCCTCACAGATACTGTCACGAGGTGTGACTCAGTATGATTGATGGACAAAAAACAGAAGGCCCAAGCCCAGTTGTAGTGGTGCATACCTTTTATCCCAGTATTTAAGAGACAAAGGCAGGAGGGTTTCTGTGAGTTCTAGGCCAACCTGGTCTACAGAGCCAATTCCAAAGCTACACTGAGAAAGCTTGTCTTGAAGAAACCAAAAACCAAAACCAACCAACCAAACAAAAACAAAAGAAGGAAGGCCCTTTACTGGAATTAGAAAGAATTCTGTTTGGGCCATCAAGCCTGGCTCCCTGTGCCTATTCCAAAATAGCATCAGCCTTTTGACTTTCATGAAACTGAATGGAGATAAATGGAGGATGGACTCTGAGACACCAGAATCTTCCCAGATCCAGAATATTCTGTTTTACCATGGCTCCAGATGGAATCTAGCTACCTAAAGAACATTTCTGGCACTTGCTCAGCTGTAGTCTAGACCACACAGGACTGCTTTTCATACTGAGCCCTGCTTAGGATCTGGGAGAGTGTTGGCCAGGGAGACTAGAGGAGGGAGGCCCAGCTGCAGGCTCTGGCTCCTTCCGTAGGGCCTGCAAAAGGCTTGAGTATAACCAGGGAGGTTTGAGCTTTTAGGAGGTTCTAAAATACATGCTGCTTTGTTTCACACTTTTACAAGAAGGTGACTTTAGAAGCTAGCTCTATACTCTTTCCCTAACTCTCAATCACAATTTTGTCTTTTCTTATAAACCAGGCTGTGGTCATCAGAAAGCGTACAAGCCCTCTGCTGCCACCCATGGAAACAGACGAGATTGCATGCAGAGACAGAGACACCAAGCTTTCGTGAGTATCCACAGTGTACAGCGGGTGTGTGTTCATATTAATGAACACAATCATTAACTGGACCAACTTGGGCCCACTGTGTGCCTCTCACAATGCTGCTTTCTCTATATTTTTGCAAGAACTTTGTAAGGAAGGAGTCGTTATTTCAGAACCAAGGAGATCGAAGTTAGAGATTGGTTACTTGCCAAAGTAACTCCCAGCAAGTCCAGAGTTCAAGTAGTCAAACTTGAACTAAAGTCACTTTCCAAATTCCCTCAATCCCCTGGCCTGATGCCACAGATCACATTGATTTGAGACATGGACAGGTACCAGGCTTCTGGTTGGGACACTCAAGCTGGAACATGCTGTACACCAGAGCACTGGGTGGCCTTGGGCAGGTCCTTGTCCTCCATGGACCTCACTACCTCCATTTCTTTGAAGTTAGGGTTGAACATGTCCTGCTGTGTATGAGTACGCAGGGCTAGGA
The DNA here is from genome assembly GCA_902729485.2 of Mus minutoides. NCBI lineage: Eukaryota > Metazoa > Chordata > Mammalia > Rodentia > Muridae > Mus > Mus minutoides. The sequence goes on from LR751720.1 coordinate 50,382, forward strand.
CCAGTCCAGGGTGAGGAGAGCAAACCATGGACACCCTGACAGGGGACAGCAGGGCTTTCTGTCACTCACTGTGGTGCTTGTTAGATTCTGCCTCAGGGATCCTGAGGAGCAACGGGCAGCTACTCCACGCAGGGTGCATGATGTGCAGAAGGGTGCCTCACTTTCTGGGTGAGGCACAGACAGTACAGGAGGTGCCGGTGTCATGCTATTCACAATCGCATGCAATCTAAAGTTCATAACTTATTTCTGGAAGTTTCCCTTCAAAATGACTGGTTTTGTTTTGAAACAGGGTCTTGCTAAGTAGTTCAAGTTGCCCTTGAACTCATGATCCTCCTGCCCTTACCTCCCCAGTGCCAGGATTACAGGAGTCTTCCACCATACCTTGCTTCCATTTTAATATATTTGGATCATGGTAGACAGCAGGTCATTGAAGCCAAGGAACACAAAACCACAGAGAACAAAGACTACAGCCCTTTGCAGCTCAACGAAACAGCCAAGCTCTACAAAAAACACTTTTGGAAAAGAGATGCTTAAGACAGACCATTTCCCTGCAAGGCACAGGCTGGAGGTGATGGGACCAAGGTGTGGCAGGTTTAGGGGCCCCACTTCTGACTCTGTGGAGGTGTCATCCACTGACGAGACTACGGCTGCCACAGCTACAGAGTCCTGCCCATATGTGTCAGTGATCCAACCAGGAGTTGGGGAGATTCCCAGGTGGAGCTCTTGAGGAAGGAGATCAAGAGGGAAATTCCTGCTAAGATAACCCACGCCACCCTAAGTCCCCGTAAACTGGTCATTCTCAACCTCTGTTTCTTGGAAGAAGTTGGCTCGTGAACAAAAATTCTGGAATTTAGCATAGGAAGTAGCCATTTGAGCAAGGAGAAAGGACTCTGATTAAAGAGCCAAGAATTCTGGGTACTGATTCATCCCTCCCTCCTCCCAGCAATTACAGCCATGTGTCAGATGAGCCTGGATCAACTCCAGCTCTGTCTTTCAGGCACTGCCTGGTTCCGGACAAGGCGGGAACCCCACAGAGCCCTGGCTTCCTCTTTATGACTAGGGATTGAGGTATCTGTCTAGCAGGTTCTTGGGAGGATTTCAGAGGGAGCAGCTGGGCTCGTGGTAAGTTGGCACGCAAGGATGCTTACTACTTTGTAAAGAGCTACTGCATGCAAGTGTCCCCCTACCCAGCCCAGCAAGATTCAGCAACCAAAGGGTTAACAACTAGCCCACCCTACTCTCCAGGACCTTGGTCTTTCTGATTGCTAATAAACTCAATGGGTAAAGAAATGCTCTATACACCACCAGTTACTATTATCCCACCTCCACACCCCCAGGTCATCTCCTCCACACCTCCAGGGCCTCTCCACCCATATCTCTGGTAGCCATAATGGTCACTGAGCTAAGTCTCTCTTGTTGACTCTTTCCTGTCATCCCAGGCAGGATGACTGGGGCAGGATCTCAGACGGCGCCATCTTGCCCTGATGTTTCAAGGCTCCCAGACCCTTTCCAGACTCAGTATCCCCCCTGTTCTCTAAGTTCCCACAGATTGCCCCTCCTTCCTGCCCCATCACCTCTTGCTCACATCATATTTCTGCCAAATTGAAACAATCGCATCCTCTCTGACTGCTAGATTCCAATGTGTCCTGCCAACTCATCCTCTCCCGCTGGACAGAGATGTCTTCAAAAAGCTGGGTTCCTCATCACCCCTCAATGAAATGTCACCCATCATGGAGACCCCTGCATGATGGTTGTTGCAGGTGGAGCTCTTGAGGAAGGAGATCAAGAGGGAGTTTTGCTGGCAGATAGTTATTTGGGGAAACTCTTTCAAGATCTGTATCTGGCCAGGAACTTGTGAATCAGGACTGGGCAGAGAGACAAACTGGACTTCCAAGCAAATCCCTCAAAGGCCTTTGCCTGCTCCTCCCAGAGGTTTGGAGCTGGAATGGTCGTGTGTGTGTGTGTGTGTGTGTGTGTGTGTGTGTGTGTGTGTGTGTTAGATACATGTATTTCTCTGGCTATGCACATGAGTCTATACAGGTGTAAAATTGCATGCATTTTTGTGGTGATCAGAGATCAATGTTGGGTGTCTTCTTTAGTTATCCCCCACTTAAATTTTAGTGTGTGTGTGTGTGTGTGTGTGTGTGTGTGTGAGTGTGTGTTCATGAGCTCTCCCCATGTCTCATGTGCACATTAGAGGAGATTTTGTGGGTTTTGTTTCTCTCCTTTACCTTATGGGTCCTAGGGATTGATTTCAGGTTGTCAGGCTTGGCAGCAAACACCAGCTCGCTGCTAAGCCATCTTACAACCCCCCTCCCCACCTTAGTTCTGGAGCCCAGGCCTTTCATCAAACGTGGAGCTCACTAATTTGGATGGGCCGATTGGCCAGTGAGTTTCAACCCACCTGTCTTCACCTCCTTACACTGGGTGCCTCTGGGCCTGGATTTTACACTGGTGCTGGGGATCCAAACTTAAGGGTTTTTTTGTTTTGTTTTGTTTTTTCCAGCCTGGCAAAGCAAGGGCCTTTCACACTGAGCCATCCCTCCAGCCTCTGTTATGACTCCTCACAATTATCCCAAGTTGAGGGAAGAGTTCTGGTCAACACCCCACCCCCATCCCTCACACCACACCACGTGTCGGAGAGACAGTGGCCTGGAGGAATGTGAACCTCAGACTCTGCCCTGGATCTCAGTAATGGAGGAAGGAGTGACCCAGCCTGGGGTCCAGGGGCATCTGGGCTGCACCCAAGGTGTCTACCACAAAAGTGCTTCGGATTGAGGAGATAATTGGAATGTCTACTGTGTAATATACAAAACAGTTCGGCGTGGCCTGCAAGCTAGGTGGTGAATGATTTAGTACCCTAGCCTCTGTGAGATCTGACCCAAACATCCTCATGTCCCTGCTACCCCTTGCTCCCACCTGCCTCTTCCCAAGCTATTTCACACCTCTCTGCTTTTGCTCCTGTTATTTTGCCGGCCAGGGAATGCCTTTAAATGGAAAAGAGAAACCCTATTCTACTCTATCAGCCAACTCCTAGTCCCCCATCACACTGCAGCCAAGGACTGCCTCCCCTGGGAAGACTTCCATTAATTCTTTCAAAGCTGGTGCTGCCACATGCACAGAGCACAGCCACTGGGTGCTGTTTGAGGGCTTCTTCCCAATTCAGAGGGCAGACCCTGGCTATTTGGTTTCTCTGGACATATTTGTGCTAGGGTGGGATGTCATGGGTAAAGGCACTCAGGAAGACACACAAGGGTGGAGTCAGGGAGCATCGTGGATGACATCATCTTTCTCCCTTTCTTTGCCAATACCACACCATCACCATATTGTCAAGATCATTCTCTCTGAGTGCTGACTGCCCGCCCACAGGCTCAGCACCATGTGTGTAACAAACATGCTTCTCATTGGTCCCTATTATATTCTCGTCATTAATAACCCTCTGAAAGCAGGCACTATTGTTATCACTGTTTTACAGGATGGAGGCTGGGGCTGGCTAGGGGTGGGCGTGATCCAAGGACGCCCTCCGTCACCACACTATTGGGCAGCCAGCCACAGTGACCTCAGCCCTTCCGAGTCCCTCCCACTTGCATCACTGTCTGCTTCTCTAAATGATCTGAGATGCAGGGTAGACCCATCTGAGCAGCCACAAGATCTAGGAGGGCCTTGGGAGGGCGGAGGCAGACCAATCAGAACCACATTCTCCTTCCAGACCCAACGGAGACAGGGTTTGATTCATCTACAGTTACTTCACATTATGTGTTCCTCAGAGAGCTTGTCCCATTCTCGTGTCTGCAAATCTGGAATCTGACATTTCACAGAGAAGACTTACTGAGGATGGAGGTCAGCTGACAAGAGAGTTTGCCTAGCATGCACAAAGCCTTCCCTTTAATCCCCCCCGCACTACATAAAATCAGGTGTGGTAATGTATTTTGTACCCAGCATTCCAGAAGTGGAGGCAGGAAGATCACAAGTTCAAGGCTATCCTTGGCTATCTAAACGGCAAGGTTAAAGCTAGCCTGGGATTCCTGAGACCTTGTCTCCAAAACAAACAAACAAACAAACCCAAAAGGGTAGAGACCTTTGTAAAAAAAACACACTGCCTGACCAGCAGTAACCAGACCAGAATTCTGCCCACTACCAAGCTAACTCCAGGAAAAGAGTATTCTGAGGGTGCCAGGCAGAGATCTCCTCACTCACCAAATTGATGGTAAGCCCCACAATCTTTCAGAAAACATGGCTCCTGAGACCCCAGGAATGAGGCTCACAATCGGCCCCACAGTCAGATGGCTAATGGAAACCCCCTGCTCTGTCTCTTCTGACTTAGATACTGCATAACTATTCAGGAATGGACTCGGGATGCAGCAGATTGGAAACCCAGCCACAGGAGCAGCAGGTACAGAGATGAGGAAGAGAGGAGCCAGGGAGTGGCTTTTTCCCAGATTGATGTAAGAAAGGATCCTTCACGCCAGCTGTGTGAAGTTTGGAGCAAAATCTGATTGCTCAAGCCTCAGTATTCTCTTCTTCACAATTAGAATAAGAGCTATTGTCTGGTAGTGTTGCCAAGCAGTCACCGAGGAAAACAATGATGGTGCTGAGTAGGGTCACAAGGTCTGAGTCGAGAAGAAGCTCTGCGCCGCAGTTGCTCTTTTATTTCATTTGGAGTGGACAGAGATGGTCAGTGGGGTCCAGATGGTGGGATAGAATAGTTCTAGTCCCCGCTGGACAGGACTGAGTCTTCTATGGCCCTGGAGTCCAGCACAAAATGAGAAAGTTTCCTATCTCTGAAGCCGAGGAAGGGGTAGTTGTAACTCTAACAGGTGAGAGGAGCAGGGAGGAATCAGAGTTCCTAAGGTCACTGGGAGCATCAATGACAAACCTATAAAAGGACCAGCAGCTGTATCTTCAGCCAAGCAAAGCAGAAAGAATCCTTCCCCAAGTCTCCTGGGGTGAGAGGACAGTGTCTACCAACCGCTGCCCTTGCCTCACCTCCAGTTGCCCAAACACCAGCTCTGGCAGGCAAGGCTGGCAAAGCCCCATGACCTCCAGCTGCCTGTCTGAAGAGGAAACTGGGTTCAGGACAGGTGCAGCTACTCCGGGATGCTGCTGGAGCCACACTGGCTGAGCTGGGCCTATACCGCAGACTCAGACATTAAGAGACAGAGACACCCGCTCAAGAGAGTCAGCTCACCTGAGAAATTCTGGCAGGGCAGACGACACCTGGCGATGGTTGGCTGCACCTGGACAGCCTTCACTCTCAATCAGTGGGAGGCCTCAAGGGCCCAGAGAAGTCACAGGCTGAATTTGTACATCTCAAAGCTGGGTCCCACCAGATCCCAACCCAGCACATTCCTGGACCATCCCTAGGACACAGCAACACACATCTGTTAACACCACACAAGCTCGTCCCAATCTTCATCTTTGCATATATTGTTCTCTGATGAGAAGCTGCCCTTACCTGGCCTCTAATTCTTGCTAACCTATGTTCTCTCAGCAGGGTTCCCTGTTTCCTAAGGCCATCAGCTGCCACCAGCTCTCGTGTACTCAGCCTGGTCCCTCTTTCCCTCTGTCAAGGACATGCTAACAGTCACTGTGCACTGCACTCTTTCCTGCATCAGATGGAAGTCTCTAGAAAATAGAACTGGCCTCTGACTTAAAGCAACAGTCTCAAATGCAATAAAGTCTAATTACGAAGGATCTACAACTCCCCCCCTCCCTCTTGCTCTTCCTTCCCCAAAGACTGACTGAATTCCTACTAAGTACCAGGCTGGAGGGAACCAGTAACGGCTTGTATGAAATAGGAATTGACACGTGCAGGGTCATGACAAGTACTAGTTCCTCAGTCCCATGGAAGTAGCAAATCCTTGAATGTGAATATTGATCTTTTGTACAGAACATGTTCACCCTAGCTTTCTGCCCCCACCGAGATGTTTCTAGCCTGAAGGCTGCTGTCCTGCAGACTGCTCCTGTCAAGATCAGCTAGACCTGCCTCCTGCCTCAGCTCCGCATCATAAACCCTGCCTCCTTGTTTATCTGTTATATAATAACTCCACCCTCATGGTTATCTGTTCACAATAACCCTGCCTTCTTGTTTATCTGCATGCAATAACTCTGTCTCCCAGCATATCTGTATCAATAACCCTACCTTCCCGTTCAAGTGTATATAACAAACTGGGCCCGGGGTTCTATGGCTTCTCCATTCAAAGCCCAGATCACTCAACCCCAGCGTTTCTGTGTCCATGTGTCTGTCCTTTCTTCATTTTCCTTGCCACCCCTAGTAGGCAGTCCAGGTCCCAAGTCATACAAGGGACTCAGCACCGGGCAACTCACTGTTCTGGATTCAGGAGGTGGAACAGTGACCAACTCAAAGTTACTGCTACACAATCATCATTCTTCTCAGGGAAGGAAGGGGCAGAGAGACCGCAGAGAATATGAAAATCCTGATGAGTCTGGGTGGTAACAGAAGCTAGAAAGGACTAACTCATAGAGGGAGCCGAGGGCTGCGGGGAGGGAGCCGAGGGCTGTGGGGAGGGAGCTGAGCACTGTGGGGAGGGAGCTGAGGGCTGCGGGGAGGGAGCTGAGGGCTGTTACCTATGCTCTCAGGCTGCCAAGAGATGCAGGAGGGATGCTGTAGGAAGGAAGCTCTGGTCCTTGGATGTGCCAGACAGCTCTCCTACCCACAGGCACACTTCCTGGCTCTCCAGGAATTTGACTCAGCAACAGTTCTGAGCAGTCAGTTGTGAACCAGTCACAATAGATGCCATTATGGAGGGCCTTGGGAGCTCCATGGGTGGAGATGACCTTCACATTACAGAAGCCTCCGTCTGTCCATCTGGGCCCGACTAGTCTCCACTGAAGGAAGGTCCAACGTCACAAAGCCCACGCAGCCCATTCACGGCCCTGCCAGGATTTGACTCCTGGGTCCCACTGTCTCCCCACCCCTTATCTTCCCTAGGCTTGGAGTAACTTGTAAACAGCCTGGTGATGTGACCAGATCAGAGTCAGATTATGTCTGACAGTAAGGTGTTGATCCCAATCAGGACTGCAGAGTAGGGGTCCCCCTAGCTCCTCTCCGTCTCTGTGGCTTCTCTACCACTTCCTGGCAACTGTGCCCTATGCTGGCCTATGAACCAGGGCAGGTTTGCTCTGAACTTGGCCATAGGTGAAGCCAACTATGTACCCAGCTCCCAATCAACCTGGCTGGCCGCCAGTCCCAAGGCCAGGGCTGGGCCGAGGGCAAGGTTGGTTGCCAATCTGAGCTTTGGCTGAGGGTGGAGTCAAGGGTGGGGTGCCTGGATTCATGCTAACACAGGATGACTCTGCAATATCCCCAGTCCCTCTCCCAGGAGGCCAGCTACTGTTCTTGTTCTTAGAAGATAGGCAAGGGACATTTGCTGAGGCCCTACTATGCACCAGACCTCTTTTAGGGATTTTCTGGTCTCTTCTACCATGCAGAGTGTCAGGAGTTTTCATGTGGGTGTACTGAGTTGTCAGGACTGTCACAGTAGATCTGTCACCCCTGTGTATAAGAAGGCTCAAACATACACATAAATGTGTTAAATGTGCCACCTTACAGTTCTGGGCCTTAGGAGTCCAAGGTTAAGGAGTTAGCAGACTTACTTTTTTTTGTTTGTTTGTTTGTTTGGTTGGTTTGGTTTGGTTTTGGTTTTTAAAGACAGGGTTTCTCTGTGTAGCCCTGGCTGTCCTAGAACTCACTCTGTAGACCAGGCTGGCCTTAAACTCAGAAATCCGCCTGCCTCTGCCTCCCAAGTGCTGGGATTAAGTGCATGTGTCACTGCAGTTAATGGGCTTGGCTTTTGAGTTCTCTATGGCTAGTAGACTGCCATCTTTATAATTACATGGCTTCCAACATGTGGGTCCACATGCAAATCTCCTTTCCCTATGAAGATACCAGTCATCCATGATCAGGGTCTAGACTTCTGACCACATTGTCACTTGGACCTCTCCTCAGATATTCACTTTCTAAGGTATTCTAGGATTTTAAGAGAGAATGGGGGGTGGAGAGCACAATTCTAACTATAGTAATGAGTGACAGAGCCAGCCTTTGAACATGGGTTGTTTAGATCACTTTTGTCCACTTCCTTTCCCTGGAACCCAAACACTGCCTGCAGGTCTGCATGTGTATGTCAATCCCATACAAGAGCTTTGCCCTGACTTCATTCAAACTCTGTAGCAATGTGGTCCTCGGAGGATACCGAAGCGTGCTGAATGAACCGAAGGCGCATGTGCACACCGGAAGTCAGCACTACAACAGGATGTGAATCTGACGGCTCCCCTCTACCACCCTGCATCTCCTTGTGTGGTAGTAATTCACTTCAGCAGCAGCATGTTGGTGTGGTACCACAGCTAAATAGATGCTAGCACTCAAAGCTTGGGCAGATAGATGCCCATCAGGCATGAGCTATTAAATTGCTGGGATGCTCAGACAGAATCTGGGCCCAGGGTAAGAGAAGGGTCCACTTTCCAGACAGCAAAGATGACTGTGGATATTTTTGCAGCTTGGATGTCCATGTTTGAACAGCAGTTCTCTTCTCTCCTTAATCCTCAGGCAGTCCTTGAGTGGTGAAGACCATTGTCAAAAGCCAGACTTCAGGGGAAATGAAAACGTTGCTGGGAAAACTTCTGTCCTCTAAGGAGTGTGGCAACAGGAGTTTCCTGTCTTTGAAAAGTGAGTCCCATCTAAGGAGTCAGCATTAGAGTGAAGATGCAGGGCTGAAAAGAACCTGAAAACCAGACCCCCTACCCTGGACATTCAGAGAGACCCAGGCCCATGGAGTGGGCTGTTCCTTTAGATTATGTAGGGAACAAACCCTGATCAGGGAAGAAACCCCACCCCCACCCCACCCCCAGATCCACCCCCACTCCCACCCCTAGACCCCACCCCCATCCCCATCCCCATCCCCATCCCCAGGTTTTTGGCTACATCAGACCAGGTGCTCTGGCCTGGGCAGAATGTCCACTGCCAGAGGGGAAATATTCCTCTTGTGAAATTGCTCCCGGGATGCCGATTCTGATGAAATTCTTTCACTATCCGGCAGGATTCTGACTATGACACACAAGTCACAGTGTCCCTGCCCTGCCCTTTCACCCTCTCCTCTCTCCTCTCCACATTAGCTGATTGCCTCAAGCAAGCTTCAAGCCACTACTGTTTCAACAGACTCACACTTGGCTTGTGTCCCAGGAGATAAACAAACAAAAAAAAATACCAGCACAGGTCACCTACCAAGTCTGGGGTGCCCCAACCTGGAGTGCACTGAACCAAGCTTGTGGCTGTCCCTCTGGGGTTAGGCCAGCTGCCTGTGCTGTTGGCTGAAGGGCCTGGATGTACCCCCATCCATCAATGAGAAGGCACGTGGAGTGTAGTTGGGTCTCTCTCTAGAACCCCGCTTTTGAGAGAAGCAGTTAAAGGTAGAGACTCTGGTGTGGAAAGCTGGATTCAAGTCTCAGCTTCCCACTTTCTAAAGGGGCTAACGACAGGGTTCTCCTTGTGGGCCAGTGAGGACTAAGATCAGAACTATGTCATGTCTGCTGGGAGCTCCAGCTAAGTCGCCACTTAGACCTTATCTCTCAGGGACCCCCATCGTAGGTGCAGGGAGCATAAAATTAACTTCATGGGTCACTTCTGCTTCCTGCTGAATAATCTCTTCCTTCCCCAAACTTCTGTTTGTAAAACAGAGGTAGGAGTGCCATCTCCCAGGGTCACTGAATGGGCCTCGGGTGTGGCCTCAGCATGGGCTCTGGAAAGCACTCCTGACATTCTCCCAGCAGCAAGCAATAGTGATAACGGAGGCAGGCATAGACAAGTACCCTTCCTCCTTTCCTCAGCAGCAGCTCCTCTCCTGAAGCTCTAAAGCAGGGTTTAGGGCTGTCAGCAGCGGGCGGGAAGCACCCACCTTGGCCACCAGCAGCTCATTAACCAACCCTGGCAGCTCCCTGCCTGCTGTGGACTGAAACATCCCTCTTGTCAAATTGATCTTGGCATGCCGATTCTGATGAAATTCTCTCTATATCCAGCAGGATCCTGATTTTGGACTACAGGATGTTTGGGCACACATACAGATGCAACAGTGCCCTTCTCCTGCCCTCTGACCCCCTCCTCTCTTCTTCCCCACTAGCATTCTCTCCCTCCCCAAGCCACCTCTTTTCTTTATGCCCCACCCCCTTTTAAGGACAGAGCTTGCTTGTGCTCCCAGCTCCTGGGTCTTTAACTGGAGACATGAGATTTCAATCCCCAGGGCTCAAGGGAGAGGGCACTGTGCAAGCTGGAAACAGAGTGAGGCAGAGACGGCAACATAGCATCCAAATGCCACCCAGCAGGAGAGGTCACTGTCTGGGGCTGGAAGTGGCCACTCATGTACAGGGACGTACACAGTAAACAGGCAGGGAGGACCTTTCCTGGTGATCCTCAGGAATATGGAGGGCTGGAGACTGGATGACATGCTGGGAAGACTCTGGTAGGTGTTCTCCTGGAATGCAGAACCCACTCAGAGGGCCCAGCACAGCCCAACACAGCGATGACCAACCCTTGAGACGCTCAGCAGGGACAAGACACATGTGCGAACATGGAGGCTACCGAAGGGCTCTCAAGTCCATCTGCCCAAGGTGTAAATCTGGGTTTTGCTCTCACAAGCTGTGAAACCTTATTCTGTTCCATTCTGCTTCAGTTTCCTACTTACGAAATCAGACAGCACACTCACTGCACCTGCCTGGCTGTGAGCACCTAGAGTCAACCCCAGCAACTGTGACTCTTTGTGCAATGTCTGGCTCAAAGCAGATGCTCTGGAATGGCTAGTCTCTTGTCTCCTGCTCACTTCCTTCTGATCTCAGCTCTGGAGGTAACTGGAAGGCTGGGCCACCCCTAGCTAATCAACAAGGTTTACTAAACCTTACCTCTAAGAACCCATAGAGGAGCTGCCGTGTGTCAATTTTCATGATGGTGCCAAGGAGTCCCTTACCTTGCAAGGTAATAACTGTCTTTATTTTACAGAAAGTTTTCAATCAGCTCCCTTGACCCGCTGAGGCCAGGTCTGCCAAGTGCCTGTTAAAGAGCAAGGCCTACCCCCTCCACTCCCTACCATATCTGTTGGACTGTCAGTCTCCTGCTCTGGCCGTGTCCCAGGACATGAGGCAGAGGAGAGACATAAGGGGATACTGTAGAGCAACAGAAAGAACAGGCGCCTCAGAGGCTAGGGTTCAGGTCCCAGCACTTGTGAGCTGAGTGACCATGGGTTTAGGAAGGAGCCTAAACAGGAAAGTAGCTGCTCCCTGGACCTCTGCCACAGCATGGTCTATGAATGTGGACTCCTGCCCCCATGAGCCTCACACTCCCCATCTGTAAAATCCAGGTTTCTGATGCAATTTGTCCTGCTTTGGTTGAGAACCCCCCTCTTGAAGTATCCTTGGCCCTGGCCCAGGCCTCACCATGCATACCCAGGCCAGAGGAAAGGACTCTATCTTCTAGGCCCCCAGAAAAGTAGACCTCAACATCAATGCCAGTCAGCCATTTGACTACAAAGGGAATCATCAGACAGAAATCACCCATCTCGGCACAGAGGGTACCCAGGATGTGTAATCAATCAGACTCGGGAGTCCCAGTTGCTCCCAAATGACCACCAGATCAACCAAGCAGTGCTTCTTATAAAGCCGTCCATAAAACAACCCTGAAAGTCAGAGAAACCTCAACTGGGACTGACATATTCTATGGCCCCATATGTCTACTTTCTGGGTATCCAATCACTATGCTTCCATGATCATGGTTCCCCATGCTCACTCTGGTTAGAGCAGTCCATGTTCCAGCCATGTACTTATCATCTGCTCTAGATCCCAGGGTAGTTTTGTTTTGTTTGTTTGCTGTTCTCCTTTGGTTTATTAAGCCTTGTTATATCATCCAGGTAAGCCTCTAACCCAAGATCCTCAGGGCTGGGCCCCCAGAATGTTGTATTATGGGAGTGTGACACCATGTCTGGTTGGCACAGTGGTTCTGTGCATGGTTTTAACAATCCTGGAGTCTAAAGTCTATCCCTCTACGAACAGTCACTGTGTCCATACTTCATGCAAAGTCCTGAGCTCTGTGCTGGGGACACGGCAACGAACACAGCAGAGCACAGACTCGGAACTGGCAGGGCTGAGGCAGGCAAGCAAGCAAGCAAGCAAACGCTAAGCCACTATAGCAAGCATAGAGACAACCAAATAGGAGACAAAAAGCTTGCTCTCATAACGGGGCAGAACCCACCACACTCATCGAGGTAGAAAGGACCACGAAAAGTGCTGTCAGCCAAATCATGCCAGGGGTGGAGTGGATCTGGGCAGCAGTCCTGGTGAAGGACAGCAGATGCAGAGGCTGGGGGGGCGGGGGGAGGAGTGCCTTGGCCTAAGGGGTTTTGTGTATAACAGAGATGCGAAGAATGCTGGGACAGGAGAGGGCAAGGCTGCTTTCCTCTGCTCACACAGTAAGGACCAGCATGACATCCTCAGTAGCCTGGAAGGACCAAAGATGAGAAGGCTATTCACTTAAACTAAAACAGCACTTTCCATATTTCCCATTATAATGGTTGATAGGATGTGAAATCAACTCACAGTTGTAACCACCATTGCTATTTCTCTTTTTTCCTTTAGTTAAGTTTTTGTGTACATTGGTGTTTTGCTTACATATATATTGTCGTGAGGTCGTCAGATCCCCTGGAACTTAAGTTACAGACAATTGTGAGCTAGGAAAGGTGGGTGCTAGGAATTAGAACCCAGGTCTTCTGTAAGAAAAGCCAGTGCTCTTAACTGCTTCAGCTCCGGCCCCTACACCACTGATATTCCTAACAAAGTGGGGCAGAAAAGAAGCTATCAGAGTGTATTAGAGGTGGGAAGAATGAACACTAGGACACTGTCAAACTTTCCTTTCCAGTATGGGACGTGTGTGTGTGTGTGTGTGTGTGTGTGTGTGTGTGTGTGCGTGCATGTCCAGTTGTGGTACCATGTGTTTCTTACTGTGAACTATCACTTAAAAATCTGGGGGAAAAAATCTCTTGATAAAACCCATTTTCTCTCACACATGGATTGCAGCCTTGTGAGATGGTAAGATTTCAGAGTTCTCTTTGTACTGGGACAGAAAGTAATAAGCTTAATTTAATGCTTTATTTTCTTAAGCTGTGCAATAAGAGTACACAGCCCTTTGCACTCAATCCTCTGATAACAGAGTTATCATCCTGAATAAGATAACAGGGGCCCCAGGCTTCACTGGCAATCTGGGATACCTAATTTGGTCAGATTTCTGGACCGCAGTGTAAATGGACATCTTACCAACACACAGGTGATCTAGAGGGGCCAATGAAACAACCAGTCAGAAGGATTTCGGTGGCTAAAAAGCTCCCTGCCAGTATCTTACTTCCAGCTGTTAGTGTCAGAGTCAGCTGCGGCAAAGCCAGGAATCACATGTCCATGTTGAAGACTCTGTGCCTTCATCATACTACGGAAGGAGATGATCAGCTTCTCAGCAGGAGGACAGGACAGGGGCGGAAAGGAAGGGGTGGGTTACTAGCAAGAACTGCTAGGCTCAAAGGAGAGAATGAGTGGTAGAGCTCAGATGAGTAAGTGCCCACATGCATGTGGAGGGAGTCAGGTAAGGCATTGCCAGACCTCGGGGAGGTGACCAACAGACTAACTGGAGGTAGGCAAGACTCTCCAGGGCTCCCCGCTTCTCTCAGGCCTAACCTCACTGGAGTCCCTCCTTCCCTGTACCTCAGCCACAGCCACCCACACTGAAACACTGCTTGCTCCATCCTTTCCCTTGCAGCTGTTCCCCCTCTTTCGACATCTTGTTCCTTTGCTAAGTGCCCCTCCCCTCTTCTCTGGATCCCAGAGGATTCCTCCCCCCGCCCCCCGCCCCCGACCCCATGACAAGTTCCCTGACTGCTCTGGATTACAGTGTGCTCAGTCTCTATTGCTGGCAGACAGTCTCATCGGGATCTGCCATCTGCCTTCGTTAGTGAGTCCAACTTGACAAGGTGAACTCCCTGATCAGCCTGGATCAGACATGTGTCAGAAGCTCACCTAGGAAACATACGAGAAGGGTGGAGAGGTGGACAAAGAATAAAGACAGCAGAACAGAAAAAGAGGCAGGGGGAATGCTGTATACAAGAAACAGTGCAAATTAGTCCTTGCCTGGGCGTCTAGACAGGTCATCCCTCTTCCTGGGCTTCAGTCTCCTGAATGAAAAAATGGGCTGTGAATGAGGCTAAAATGTCTCGCTGTACTGAATCCTCGGGGCTACCAGCTCCCACGTCTGAACCACAGTGGTAGGAGCATTGCATGTCTGAAGTGTAGGTGAGCTCAGCTCCTGGATGCAGGAATCAGAGTGACATGGAAGGGGAGAGGAAGGGAGGGGTTGAGAAGGGGAGGGGAGGGAAGGGAAGGGCCTCAGGTATAGATCTAGACCCCTGGAAAGGGACCAGTTGTGAAAGCTATTTGGAAAACAACCTCTGACCTCCAGCCACCACCAGACTGGGGAAGACACTGGTTGGAATTTTAAGAGATTATGCCTGCTGCTTTACAAGAACAAAGTGCTCTCCACAGCAGTGGCATGACTTCCAAAGCCCCCAAGCCACCTTTGGGCCTTCCAAACCCTCTATACCTATAGTGTTTTCCTGGGCTTGATCCGCGCCCTGTCCAGTCCCGCAGGAAGAAGACACAGACCAATCGGGTTCCTCGACTTAAGTTTGTTTACTCAGTCTTATGCATGCAGTTACAGCTTAAGCGTCATGTAAAATCAGTTCTCCCTCTCTTCTCTGGAACTATCCCCACCGGGAGCAACCAATTAAACCCTATCCTGGCCACACACAGAATGCCACGTAGCTCCTGCTCATACGCCAGGAATTCTCGGGCTTAGAATCATGTCACTGCCAACACAGCCTAATGCCATATAAGGAGTTATTTATGCCAGCAAAACTGATAAGGCCGAGGCAGGCAGTGTCATCTTCAAGGCGCGGCCGCTAGGCTCCCTACATGGGCTCTAAAATCAGGTTCCTCCTTCAGTTTCCCTATCCATGGTAAAATGCGCATAATAAATTATTTTGTTGTTGTTTTTCAAGACAGGGTTTCTCTGTGTAACCCTGGCTGTCTGGAACTCAATCTGTAGACCAGGCTGGCCTTGAACTCAAAGATCCTCCTGCCTCTGCCTCCCAAGTGCTGGGATTAAAGGCATGCGCCACCACTGCCCAGCCACATAATGGATTTTATTTTGGGTTTTGTTTGTTTGTTTTGTTGAGATAGGGTGTAGTTTGCTGAAACTACACCCTTGGGATGAGCTCAGACCATCTGAACCCAGCTTTCTGTCTGTGAGTCCGTCTGTCTGTCATTTACTTCTTCCTTCCTTCCCTGCCTCCTTCAGGTCTGTCCCTGGAGCAGAGGAGGAGTCCACAGTCATCTGTGTATAGTTCAAGTCTACTTGCATAAGCCTGGTGCAGCTGCCCCACGTGTTTGGTTGCTACTTGCCTGGAAGATCTTTTCCCCATTCTTTCACTGTAGATCTATTTGTGTCTTTGAACCTGAAGCTAATCTCTCCTGGAAAATACATATCAATGGTCCCTAATGGTTTCCTTTGTAGCTCCTATACCTGACAGGTAATCGTTGGTTTAACTTAATCATTTTTAACTTGACATTGGCACAACATAATGTGAAATCAATACGCAATCAGCAGAAACTGTGTTTTGAGCTGTTCCCCAGCAAATGATAATGTGGTCTGAGGCTCTGCAACGCTGGGCAGCTCCAATCAGTCAGTCACAGGCACAAACAACCAGCCTCCTCCAGTAGGTTAGGATACTAAGTTAGGATGCCCGCCAGGATTTGATGGGTTAAGTCCTATTAAGCGGTTTGCAGCTTAAAGTGGGTTTATTGTTTCATAACCCAATCATAAATCAAGAAGCAGCTGTAGTTGGATTGTGTGTTTTAAGCATTTGCCATGATGGTTCATACCTGTAATTCTAGCACTGGAGAGGCTGAGGCAGAGGGGTTGCAAGTTCCAAACCAGTCTTGGCTACAGTTGAGGTCCTACCTAAGTAAATAAATGAGGTTGGGCATAGTGGTGCACATGGGAGGCAGGGACAGGCAGTTCAAGGCCAGCTTGGTCTACAGAGTGAGCTCCAAGACAACCAGGGCATAAATAAAAATGCTGTCCTGAAAAATAATAAATAAGTAAAGTAGCTACTAAGTCTCCCTTGTCCAGAGTTTTCTTTTCCACAATTTTACCTTCCCAAAGTCAATTAAGGTATGGAAAATTCCAGAAATAACTCAAAAGATTTAAATTGTTCTGAGTAACAAGATGAAATTTCACTCTCTCTATTTTGTTCCACTCTATCCTGCCCAGGACTCAAATATCCCCTTTATCCAGATTCCCCGTTCTGTAATACAATCTTTACTCCTTATATAACCCATCATATCCATTATATAACATAATCCTTGTATAATGCCTGCCTGTGTCAGAGACAGAGACAGACAGACAGACAGACAGAATACTCACCTATTACCATAGTACATTGATATGAGGGCTCCACAGCCTCATTTTATTAACTGTTTCTGTTAATCTCTTTGTTTTATGTTTTGTTTTTCAAGACAGGGTTTCTCTGTGGAGCTCTGGCCATCCTGGAACTCACTATGTAGACCAGGCTGGCCTAGAACTCACAGAGATTCACCTGGTTCTGCCTCCCCAGTGCCAAGATTAAAGGCATGCACCACCACTATCTGGTTATTCTGTTGCTCTCTCATTGTGCCTAACTTATAAATTAAGTTTTTCCATCAGTACTTATGACTAGGAAAACCATAGCATGCATAAGGCTCATCACCATCTGCAGGTTTGAGGGTTCTTAAAGCATATCCTCCAGAGAGAAGGGTGACTTCTGATGTGGAGGGCTTTACTCTAGCATTTGGTCATATGTCTTACATGTGCCCGGTAGTTCTGTCTCCTGTTTCCTGCAGTTTATTTTCTTCTATGTCTGACTGATTTTTTTTTTTTTTTGGCAGTAAAATATTTAAATCCCTCCCTCATTTACTTTCATTTCTATTCTAGATCTATCTTCTTTATGAGCTATGGGATTATGTTTAACATCTTAGAGGTATAATGCTCTAATTTGAATTTATAGCAGTTCAGCTTCAAACACACACACACACACACACACACACACACACACACACACACACACACTGTCCCTTAACAGTCCTTTCTTATCCCTTTCAGTTGT
Source organism: Mus minutoides (assembly GCA_902729485.2). Taxonomy (NCBI): domain Eukaryota; kingdom Metazoa; phylum Chordata; class Mammalia; order Rodentia; family Muridae; genus Mus; species Mus minutoides. Next base: position 67,622 of record LR751720.1, read on the forward strand.
TGAAATCATAAAATTACACATTTACTCACTGTGTACCTTAAAAACTAAACAAATCACACAGAAAACAAGAGGTAAGATGACAAGCCACCTTACAGCAACTCTAGCGTTCATCACCACCTGTGCGTTTATCTTGATTAGGGTCTTCCACCTGCAGCTGGAGCTGCTGTCCGCACTCCTTTCTTTCACTCTAGGCAAGTTCCTTCAATGTTTCTTGCAGGACAGGATGGGAAGGTCGTAATTCATCCTCATTTTTGAAATTTGTGAGATACAGATTTTTGGCTGACGGATTTTCCTCTTAGCATTCTGATTGGCTCTGTCCACTGCTTCCGGCCTCCTGATTGTCTCTGGCTACTGCTTCCGGCCTCCTGATTGGCTCTGTCTACTGCTTCCAGCCTCCAAAGTTTCCAAGCTCCTGTTGTAGTTCCTATTGTGAAACCTTTGAAGTTGGTTAGGTCTGTAGGCTGCTTTTGTCAAGATTTCCAAGATTCTAAATCTGGCTTTTGATAATTTACTTTTGTTTGGTTTGGTTTTTGGTTTTGTTTTGTTTTGTTTTTGTTTTTTTTTTGAATCAGGGTTTCTTTGTACCAGCCCTGGCTGTCTTGGAACTCACTTTGTAGACCAGGCTGGCCTCGAACTCAGAAATCTGCCTGTCTCTGCCTCCCAAGGGCTGCGGCGATAATTTACTTTTAATATATCCTCCTTGAACCTCCTTTGAGTTTGCTGGAATTACAGATGTTTATCTCCGTGCTTCTCATCAAATTTGCAAAGTATCTGAACATTGCTTTTCCAAATATTCTCTCTATCCATGTCTCTTCTCGGATTTCATGATACATCTGGGTGATGGCTCTGCCTACACTTCTCTAATGGTTTGATATTTTCCCTTAGATGTATTTCCATCATCTTGACTTCCTGCATCCCCAGAGTGGTTTCCACTTCAGTTATTGTACTTTTCAGCTCCATGTTCCCTTTGAGGTGTTTCCATCTTTCCTTGGTTATTTCCAATTAGCTCATGCATCATTTTCTTGACTTTCCCTTGCTTATTGTAAAGCAAATATTCTATTTTCTGCTGTCAGGTCTTGCATAGTTTCCATTTAATATTTGTTTTTCTTTCTATTCCTTTTCTCTTTCTTTTCTCTTTCTTTTCTTTTCTTTTCTTTTCTTTTCTTTTCCTTCTTTTTTTAATAGTATAGTATAGAGTTTACTCAGGGCATGGGGAGGGGAGTTAAGAGGATAGTAAAAGGGCTGGTGAGATGGCTCAGCGGGTAAGAGCACCCGACTGCTCTTCCGAAGGTGATAAGTTCAAATCCCAGCAACCACATGGTGGCTCACAACCATCCGTAACGAGATCTGGCTCCCTCTTCTGGAGTGTCTGAAGACAGCTACAGTGAGTACTTACATATAATAAATAAAATAAATCTTAAAAAAAAAAAGAGGGTAGTAAAGGCAGAGAAAGAGGGAGAGTGAGAGATTAAGTAGAGCCTGGCCATGGCCATCAGCACACCTAGAGAGGGATGGGAGGGAAGGGTAGAGGAAGAGCAATAGAGAAGCAAGAAGGAAGCAAGAGTAAGAGCTTCTTTTTCTTTTCTTTCCTTTCTTTTCTTTCTTTCTTTCTTTCTTTCTTTCTTTCTTTCTTTCTTTCTTTCTTTCTTTCTTATTTCTGGCAGGGTCTCTTTACATAGCCCTAGCTGTCCTGGAACTCATTATGGAGACCAGGCCTCCAACTTACAGAGATCCATCTATCTATATACCTCTACCTTTGCCTCCTGGGTGCTAGGATTCAATGCATGCACCACCATGCTTGGCCTCTGTTTACTTACTTATTAGTACCATTAGTATTAGTATTACTGTGCATGTTGCTGAGATGTGGGGTGTGTATACATGCCATGACACATGTAACCACTCTGCCACTTTTATGTGGGTTACAGGGATTGCAGGTTTCCAGTCTTATATTTTACCTACAAAGGCATCTACCTAGCCCCACTTTTTTCTTCAAATAGGGCATGCTTTGATGTTTGTTAACCTTGTAGTATTTAGTTGAAAACTTGACATTTTAAACTAGTAATTCAGAAGGTCTTGCAATCACAGTTCTCCCCTGCAGCATTTGGGGTGGGTAGTTGGTTGCGTGTTCTCTTTGCTGACAGCTGTCCTGCTGGACATGGTGGTGCATGCCTGCAATCCCAGCTCTGAAATGCAGAGGCAGTGGAATGCAAGTGCCTGACCATTCTGTGTTACAGAGTCCCAGGGTACCCTCAGCTGTAAGGCAAGACTTTGTCTCAAAACACAAATCAAAACCAAACAAAGTTGTTACAAGGACCAGCCTGATCAGCCTGTACAAGTGTGTGCCTTCCCTGGCTGTGTGTGGTCACTTTGTAGTGCACTCTAAATTCACTGTCCCTTTAGAATAAATGATCTTTAATGTGTGGCTTCCAAGGGGACAAAAGGAAAAAAAACAAAGAAAAGGAAAGATACCAGTTAAGCCCTCTGGTAGCTGCTTCGGTTGAGGCAGAGTCTTGCACTATTTGGGGAGACTAACAGAGGATCCCAGTGTCTTTGTGTCTCTACCTCAGACGTGACACAGTCAAAGGTCAGGGCTGAGCCTGTACTAAGAACTACATCCTTTTTGAGCTATGTATAGTTGACACTTGCACAGCTGCCTACCCCAGTGACTGAGGTATAGGTCTCGGCTGCTTGGGTCAGCAGTTACAGTGGACTGATATCCAACAGTTCAGGAACTAAACCTTCCCCTGAAAGGCCTCAGCATCCAACAGATTCCAGATTTCTATAACAGCCACAGCAGACAGAACCCACCCACCCAATTCTTGTGACACTTGGGAGAGAGAATCCTGATGCTGCTTCTTCTGCCATCTTCCCAGAATCCTCTTTCCTGTCCAGTTTGTGGAGCATTTTCCCAGGACCATCAAATGAATTAATAAGCCACAGAGAAATAGCCAATATTCATCACATGCTTGCCATATCCCAGGCCCTGAACTGCACATTAAACATGAATTAATTCCTTATTCCTTACCACAACTTCTCAAGTAGGAGCCATTATTTCTTCATGTTACAGGAAAGAAAGGTAAGGCAGGGAGGGACTGCTGAGGGAACTTGTCCACTCTGAGGCTGAGATTCAAACCTGGGAAGTTTGACTCCAGAGTCCATTCCTTATCATTGTGTTCACATAGAGGTGTCCTTGGCATCCCCTGGCAGCAGAGGAAGGGCTCTCTAAGGAGGAAGATTACAGATGCAGTGTTGTGTTTTATAAAAAGATAAGGTGAGAAGGAATATGTTTGGTGGATGTGCAGTCAGGTGTCGGGGAAGGGGGTGCCTCTGCAGGCCCATGCTGGGGCATCCCTTCCCCTGAGGGACCAGACACACTATGACAGTATTGTATGGAATAGAGTTTATTTAGGGCATGGGGAGGGGAGTTCAGGGAGGCGATAGAGAGAGAGAGACAGAGAGAGAGAGAGAGAGAGAGAGAGAGAGAGAGAGAGAGAGAGAGAGAGAGAGAGAGGAAGGAGAAAGAGGAGGAGAAGGAGGAGGAGAGGCCAGCCATGAGCACATGGAGAGAGATGGGGAAGAAGAATGGGGAGAGAGGGGTAGAAGGAGCAAGAGGGAGAGGAGGGGGCAAGCAGCCTCTTTTATAGTGAGCAGATCACACCTGGCTGTTGCCAGGTAACTGTGGGGAGGAGCTTAAACAAAATGCTAAAGTGCAGGGGACATTTTCTGAAAGAGGTTTGCCTAAGAAGGTAAGAGATGAACTGAGCAAAGGGCTCTTCTGTAGAAAGGATCCCTGGAACTGTCAAACTGTGGGAAGCTGTACCAGCCAGAGCGCTGAAGCAAGAAGCAGGCTGCGCTAAAGGAGCACTTTCCACTTAAGGGAAGAGAAACAGTGGGGAATGGAAATGTCTTTGCGAAGGAGGTGGCAGCTTTGGAAGCCAGCAAGGACTGCAGCTGGCAGCTTGGGCTGAGAAAGTCTTCCAGACAGGGGAAGGCATGGAGGTGGGGGAGTGGGAGAGAAATATTTAGGGACACATTTGGTTTGGCAGGAGGGGAGGAGTGTTCATCACACAGTGACTGCTGAGATATCAGCGTAGCCCACAGTGGATTCTGCAGTAGGATGACTGGAGTTTTCACTGAGCCAATCTGAGGCTTCAGTGGCCTGACCACTGGTGAGCAATGAGAGTCTCAGTTTCCACATCTGGAAAGTGGAGGAGTTTATTGAAAGCATAGAGATGTCACCCCAGAGTTTACAGATGTGGGTTATGTGGAAGGACTTTATTGGCCCTATAGCATCTTTTCAAGTCCCTTTAGTACCCAAGTCAGTCCTTAGTATTGACATTGGAATTACTAGAGGATCTTAAACACAACACAAAACAAAATAAAACCAAAAAACTCAAGATGGACCAGAGGATGGCTTGGCAGGTAAAGGGTTTTGCTGCCAACCTGAGTGTGATACCCAGGACCCATATGGCAGAAGAAGAGACCAGATTCCCACAAACACAGACTTGTCCTCTGACTTCCACGTGTACATTATGGTATGTGTGTGTGTGTGTGTGTGTGTGTGTGTGTGTGTACAGGAGATGAAGACCAATGTGAGCTAAAAGATGAGATCCTGTCACACACACACACACACACACACACACACACACACAATTAACAACAAAAATACCTAGCAGTGTCCTTGGGGTATCACATAGGCAGGGTGACTAGGAGCAGTGGAGAGAAAATAGTGATAATGGCTGTTTAACTATAAAACTCTGCTGCACATAAAAGGGGGTCCAACATTTCCAGGAGGCTCTCTGGAGAGAGTAGATACTGGACAGAGTAGCGGATCCTCAGGGCACTTGCCTTCATCTCCCTCCCCCTTGTATGCCAGCAATTTAAGTTTGAGATGTAGAAGAAGGATGACTAAAAAGAGGGAAGGGCTGTCAGTTGTATAAGCCATGGGTGCAGAAAGGGATTGTCCTGTAGGCCATGTGTGCTTTTTGGGAAACTTAGCTTTTGCCATTGAGAGATTTTAAGCAGTTGGGGCCATTTTGCAGGTTTGTGGTTTAGAAAGATCCTAGCAGGGATAACATTCAGAAGGGGGGGGGGGCGGTGTCCAGAATAGAGTCTGTCAATGGTAGACACAGGGATGGGATTGGGAGGCAGGTAGAGCATCTGGAGATACAGTAGATACCAGGTCCCAAGGGCCTCCCTTGCTGGGTGGGGATGGTGGTGATGACAGGGAAAGCTCAGAGCTGATGGGCTCCCAGGAAGGTGTAAGGGGATTTGTTTTCCTTTGTCCAGCCTGCTCAGGGTGGGTGATGGAAGCTGAATGAAAAGCTGAGCACTCCTTACACCAACCCCACAGCTGGGGTGAGGGGGATGGAGATCCTAAGGCCAAAGGGAGGGTGGTGTTTTGATTGCTTCAAAACAATCTCTCTACAGTATAGGAACTGTGGTGCTGTGTAACACCTTAAAGTTTGTCCCCGTGTTATTACAATGCTGATTTCTCTGCCCTCACGGCATTGTAAGGCTTATGGCAAGAATTTCCTGTCTCAAGTTCCTGTAAACAATGCTTACCATTTATTCTCTGCCTTGTCAATAAAAGCTGATCAGCCAATGGCTGAGAAAAAAACAGAGAATAGGGCAGGACTTCCACCAGCCCCAAGAGGGGAGGGAGAGAGAGAAGGGTAGGGTAGATTCTGCCATGGGGAGGGTGAGACAGAAGGAGGGTAAGATAAGGCATTCTGGGAGAACACACCTGAAGCAAAGAGCAAGACCAAATATGTCTAAAAGGCAAGCATGTTGAGGATACCGGGAGGTAGCCAGCTTAGGCTAGAGGATTAGGATAGATCAATGACTTCCCAGGTTGTGTGCTGTAATGTTTGATTGAATAAACCTAGTAGTCTCAGTCCCATTCATTTGGGAGCTGGGGGGGGGGGGCAGCGTAGAGAAAAACTAGACATTGGGTGCTATGTTGGGCACCAAATGTATCAGTAATTTTAATATAAATGTATGCAGTACATTAATATAGTACTTGTATTTCTTTATCCTTGCTAGTTCTCCAATAATCCCACAGAGAGACCAAGATTTATTTTCAACTTAGAGTACAATAACTAGGTCTTATCATTCTATTGAAGTCTTCTAAGCTAATCTGGCTCCCTCCCAGAGATAACTGTATCTTAGTGTTGGTCTTCAAATGTGATTTCCAAGGATGTCTCCTCTTGCCCTCCTCATAGCTGATCTCTTCTTCCTCTCTCTCCCTCCTCCCTGGCTGGTGGGAGTCCTCCCTAGTCCCTCTATTGCCTACCTATTGGCTTTTCCAGCTTTTTTTTTAACAAGGCACAGAATAAATGCTGAGCATTGTTTACACAAACTTGAGACAAGAGATTCTGAGAATAAACCTTACAATGCTGAGTCCAGATTGCAGCAAGACTTGAGGGCATGGAAATCAGAATTTAAATAATGCAAAGATAAAGTTTCACAATAGCATTAGAACTATACTAGAGAGCAGAGAAGCCAGGCAGTGTTGGCGCATGCCTTTAATCCCAGCATTTGGGAGGCAGAGGCAGGTGGAGTTCTGAGTTCGAGGTCAGCCTGGTCTACAGAGTAAGTTCCAGGACAGCCAGAGATACACAGAGAAACTGCCCTCCTTTACATGACAGGAGCGTCAGGGTGGGTCATCCTAGTAAACAGAGGGCAGTGCCAGAGTGTAACCCCCACTTCCACAGCCACCCAGCAGGTGGTTTCGTCAGTCGAGGCCCTGGCCTACGGAGCCACTGCACAGTGCTTCACTAGCCTACTGTTTCCTACTCCAAATACTTTCGCCAACCTGCCAATCATCCCGGCCTCCATTTGGTAGTCTTTTCTGGTTGTTATAGAGAACAGTGGTTCCCAGCCTGTGAGCAGCAACACTGACCAGGTAAATCATATCTGTATTATGATTCACAACAGTAGCAAAATCACAGTTATGAAATAGCAATTAGAATACTGTTAGTGCTGGGGGTCACCACAGCATGAGGAACTGTGTTAAAGGGTCCCAGAGTTAGGAAGGATGAGGAGCTGTTACAGAAGCTGCAGGACACTTGAAGGATTCCGACCTAGGCATGACTAGACTTCTCCCTACCCAAGCACACTTCTGCCACTGACATAAAAGGAACTCAGCCTTTGAGATTTTTTTCCTTCCGTTTGCCACCATGTTACCGAATGGAGAGCTGAGGGACCCAGTCTGTCCTGGGAACCTTCTCTTTCTTCCCCAGGACTCTCCACTGAGGCTCAGGGCTGGTACAACTCTCCTGCGAAGTCTAAAGACCTCTCTCGTCTCATACTCGTTCCCACAGAGGTAAGGGACTGGGCCTCTCTAACAGACCATTTGATGGAAAGGCCCTCCTCTTTTGGCGACTGCCTCTCTAGCCAAGGAAACTCTTTGATGAGATCAGAGGTCTGGAACAGCCTGTGAGAGAGGGCTGTTTTCTTTCTCTTTGTTCAGGCCCTGTTCCTGGTGCAAACTGTACAACAGCATACACTGAGCTGTGTTCTTCATAAGGGATGCTCTCCCACATCCTGCAGTGTGACCTCCCCTTCTTTCCTAGTCAGCCTTCCTGAGACTTGATTGCATGCCTCTGAGAACATCCCTGCAGCAGTTACCAGATGGATAAGTCTCCCTTTCTGGACCTTGCCTAGTGTTCTTGCCTGTTAATGTGGGACCCCACATCAAGAGAGTCTTTCAAAAATGGTACCCTTATTTTATTTTATTTTTATTTTTATTTATTTATTTATTTTTGGTTTTTTGAGACAGGGTTTCTCTTTAGCCCTGGCTGTCCTGGAACTCACTTTGTAGACCAGGCTGGCCTTGAACTCAGAAATCTGCCTGCCTCTGCCTCCCGAGTGCTGGGATTAAAGGCATGCGCCACCACGCCTGGCTGTTTTGTTTTGTTTTGTTTTGTTTTTTTTGATACCCTTATTTTAAATTAAAGTTTCACCTCCAATTCTTGACAGATAGTTTGATGGTTTGAAAGAAATGGAGCCCCAGAGGCTCTCACATATTTGAATGTTTGGTCCCCAGTTGACAGAGTTGCTTGCGATAGTCTTTTAGGTTCTAAAAGCCCATGTTATTGCCAGTTAACTCTCTCTCTCTCTCTCTCTCTCTCTCTCTCTCTCTCTCTCTCTCTCTCCATTATGATGATCATGGACATTAACATTCTGAAATGTGAGCCCAGATTGAAAGTTTTGTTTATAAGTTGTCTCGGTCATGGTGTTTTCTCACAGAACTAGAAAAGCAACAAGAAGACAGAAACCTTACTAGGAGGTCCACTCTAAAGAGCTATGTGCCCCCTTTATTTGTATCCCCTTTATTTGAGAATAGTACCAAGGGTTCCCTTACAATTATCTTGGACCCTTTTCTCTAGAGGTGTGCCTCAGTATATTTAACTAGGGTCATCCACCCTTGTCTCAACATGAGGCAGGTACCTTCTATCCTGTCACATTCACCACTGGGATGTATTATAAAGAATGAGGTAAATATAATCCCCAGATCCTAAAACAAAAGAAAGAAAGAAAGATATCCTGCATTCCTTTGTAATGTGGCTTGGCTTCAGCCCACACTCTGAGCCCTGCAAATGTGACCCTTATGTGACATTTCACCACACACTCTTTTTTTTCTCAGCCTGTTCTGTCATAATATTCTAGGTGGTCAGAGGTATCATATATATATAAGCTTTCATGTTCCTTTCTCAAGATCTAAATCCGAAAAAAAAAAAGTCTTGTCACGTGTATTTAGCTAGATTGCTAGAGTCCCCAGAAGGCCAGGACATCCGATAGCCCTCCTTCATCCTACTCATCCTATCAACCACTCCCTCAGTCCCTTTTCCTGAAGGGGTTCAGCCATTCTCCCATAACCAGAGGGCTTGGATACCCTCACCCCTTCACACACCCTTTCAAGAAAGAACTCCACAAACCTGACATCTTCTACTGCTGCTTCAGGAAGCCTATATCCCCTCCATGAGGTAGCCTGTACTATCAAGGTACTGTGCCCCCTCCTCATACCTGACCTTGGCCAGACAGAAACCAAAGCGGGCTCTTTGAGCCAAGACCTCTCTACTTGTATTAAAGTATTCCAGATCTTTTTCATCTGAAGAGGCATCTTCTCTCCATCTCCTCTGACTGAAGTCAGCACAATATATGCTCTCTTTTTACTACCTGCTGTTCACATGAGGAAAGGACCTGTACTTGGTCACTGGATGAGTGATGGACCCATATCTGAATCCTATGGGAGGCCCCTCCTGTGGAAGATGCACTTCCCCCAAACAGACCTGGGAAGCACCTTAGGGCACGGATCCAGTTAAGGAGGGCCATAGCTACATGTTTACATTGATTAACCGGTAGTGATAAAGTCTGCTAATTATACCAAACTGCCCTGTCTCACTCCAGATGGCCTGAGGCTCTAAGTCCTACCCTGAGACCCAGAGGGTCCTGAAGGCCTTGTCGTTTCTCAATTCCTTTCATAGTTAGTCCATCCCCAGTGTCAAACAGAACCTTCAAAAGCTGGACAGGATCTGAAGTCTCTTTCCCCACTTTGCTTCAAGGCATTCAATAACTGGGAGGAAGGTTCAAGCCTATGCCAGGGCAGTTCTAGGTGCCTCCATCACAATAAAAATGCTTCATCTACATCCCTTCTGTCCTGCATGGGGAGACCAAGTTCAAGTAACATCCTCTCCCCTTCTCTGTAGGTACTCTCATTTAGGCAGCCAGGACTCTTCAGTCAAGACTGTCAAAACTGGCCTGTGTTCACTTTGCATAAAGAAGGGACATTGGATCCAAGACTGCCTCTCTCTGAAATGGGAGAGTTACCTCAATACCCAAAGTCCTGGAGATACTATGGCCAGGGGATGGAAGGTACCACTGGGTCTATTCTTGGACTCTGAGGGAGAAGGACTGGCTTGACTAACAGATAGTCTGTATACAGACTCTCATTTTTTTCTCTCTCTCTCTCTATGGAAGAGCCTTGGGTGACCCTGGCTGTGGCAGGACCTAGAATTAATTTCTGAATCAATATGGAAGCCACTTCTGAGTAACTTCCTTTTGGTCTTTGATCCTCCTTATTAAATTGGTGGGTGATTCTTGCAGAGTTAAGCCGTCCCACACTCCCCTCTAGAATGTTCCTTAGAAAAATTTATCTTTTATACACTCAGTATTCCTGAAATGCCTACTACCCTTCTGTTTTCCCCAAATCCCTCTGTAGTCCATTTCCAACTCCTTTCCCAGGGACCCCCTTCCCCAGGCTGGAAGTCCAAGAATGCCCTACCTCTTATTTGTAAGCATTTGGTCACCAGTGTATTCTGTACTCCCTTGTGACATGCCCTTACTGGTAGTCGGAAGGCCTGATAACATGTACTGGTTAATGCAAGACCTTAGAGTCATCATCAAGACTCTGGTTTCTATATGCTGTTGTACCAAACCCCAACATTCTCTTGGGACAAATTTCCACATGGAGTTCCTGCTGATCTCCTTCTCCCTTTTTATTATTGTTATTATGTTTTTATGTGTTTTGCTTAGGGTTTTATTGCTGTAAAGAAACACCATGACCACGGCAGCTCTTATAAATGAAAACATTTAATTGGGGCTGGCTTACAGTTTCAAAGATTTAGTCCATTATTATCATGGCAGGAAACATGGCAGTGTGTAGGCAAACACAGAGAAGGAGTTCCACACCTTGATTGAATGCCAGTGATAAGGAGACTGCACCACCTTGGGCGTAACTTGAGCATAGGAGACCTTAAAGCCCACCCCCACAGTGACGCACTTCCTCCAACAAGGCCGCACCTACTCCAACAAAGCCACACTCCCTACAGGCCAAGCATTCAAACACGTGAGTCTATGGAGCCATTCCTATTCAAACCACCACAATGAGCCAGTGAGTTTAATAAAGGTTACTTATGGGAGAGGGGCAAGAATGAGAGGTTATCTATAGGAACATGATCAGTTACCTCCACAGGTTGTATAAAAAAAAGCCTTTTCCCATTGAGACTAAAGACTATGGAGGGCCCAACAGTGCTTGAACATGTAATTTTTCACATTGGTCTCCCTTTCTCTCAACGGTCAGATAACAGTTCAGCTTTCACTCAAACAAACAACAAAATGAACAAGCAAAAAAGAGCAACCAAGGGAACCAGTGAGGCCTTCAAATAAAGTGTCGCTTGTATGCTATAGATGCACAACCAGCAAGAGAGGTAGAGAGGGCAAAGAAGCTCCTTAGTAATTTAATACAAGAAAAACTCGACAGTCTTGGCTAACTCTCCTCTCAGTAGCATCCCTAAGGTCTCCTATCACTCTTGAACAGAGATGTCTCAAGCCCATTTCTGGTCCCATGGAGAGGCCATTTCTTCAGATAGATCTTTCATTAGGCCCTGAAGCTCATTATCTTGCCCAGTATGTTACATCTCAGAAACCAGCCATCAAGACCACTAATGATCATCAAGAACATTAGAGCCCTAAACCAGACTCCTTTCCCCACCAAGTGAATATGGCCAGTCAAAAATTAACCTCGATGGAAGACCACAGAGCTGCTCTCTCTAAAGTCAGCCTCCCCTCTAGGAATTGAACACTGACCAATCAGAAAGAATCATTATCATTTGCATGGTGGGAACTACACAATGGGAACTATGATGGGAATTCCATGATGGCTCATCCTAACCCAGGAGGATAGTGGCCGGTGAGATGGCACGGTGAGTAAAAGAATTTCCCTTCAATCCTGGTGACCTGAGTTCCACCCCTAGAACTCACACAGTGGAAGGGCTGAAGGAGAGACTAACACTTCACAAGCTGTCCTCTGACCTCTACAAATATAGGGACATCCCCCACACCTGGAACCCCACACCTTGACTCTCCATCTCCCTGAATTCTCCCAATGTGTTCAATAAACCTATTCCCCTCCCCCTACTTTGGTCTAATGGTGAATTCTTTCACCAATCAAACCTACATCATTTCTCTTGTATTCCTACTCCATAGGAAGAAAGAAGAGTTCAGACTCTGCCCAGGAGGCTCCAAGGGAATTGGTAGTACAGCACTAAATTCCAGCAGCCTGACTGTAAGGGTGACCCTGCCCACTTGGATATGATTTCAGATGAGGCCACAGTGAAAAGATCCCCCAAAGACCTCCCATTCCCAAGGATGATGAAATTCTTTTTTCTTTCCCTCTTTTGGCTTTTTGAAACATTCTTTCTCTAGAGCTAGGCTGTCTTCACACAGACAGTTATCCTGCTTCTGCCTCCAGGTACTAGGATAATAGGCAAGCTTATAGACAGGGACCATTGTCCCCTCTCATTAACTAGCAGGGTTCAGCCCAGGTGAGTCCCCAGGGCCACATGGGGGAGGGAAGGGAAGGGTCTGAAACAACCCCTTTCTTCTGAGTGTGAACTTGACTTTGCTGACTGGGAACTCCTTTTTCCTCAGGCACACACACACAAGCCCAAGCAAAGCTTTTTGTTTTTAAATAATAAGGAAGAAAGAAAAGATTGTGTGTAACAAGCCTGGGCCACGACAGGGTAACATGGCTGGAGTTCCCCACCCAGGGGCCCTTTCCAGAGTGGCAAGTTCCTGGGAGGTCCAGAGCCAATACCAAACTTCCCTCTAACCCTTTACTTTCCACCTCTGGAGGTGGGCATTGTCTGGATATGTGGATATGTGTACCTGCAGCAGGTAATCTCTCTCTTCATTCCTGTATTTTTTCAAACACATACATATCATATATATTTGCATATATATATATATATATATATTTGCATATATATATATATATATATATATATATATATATGTAAATAATTTCGGCAGGAGAGGATGGAAGACTTAAGCCACTACTACAGAGCAGTTTCCCTTCTTGGAAATCCAGCCAGAAGCCGACTTTCCCTCCAGGAAAAAAATAAGTCTGTTATGTCTGTTGCTTTCTCCTTCACTTGGTGTTTGCCAGCTTTCCTGCTTATGCTCTCTCTTTATTCTGTTTTCTGTCTCTCCTCTCCTTTTCTCAAACATGCCCATTAATGACTCTAGACCTTTTTTTAAAAGTTTGTTTTAGTGGGTAGGGGAGAATTTGAGAGAAAACCCTCACCCACCCATTCTTACCAACTAATTCTGCTTTCCTACATACACACACACACACACACACACACACACACACACACACACACACACACACACACTGGCGACCTCCAGATGTTCCCGACCCAGCGGCCATCTGCTGAGATTACTGGGACGCTCAACTGAAGGAAGGCAGAGGGGGCTGGGATCCGGGATGCAGGAAGCTGGGAGAGAGGCCTTGCGGAGTGGGAGGGAACCTCGCACTTTTTAGACGCTCCCTAGGGTGGAACCCGTGCTCAGCCGGCGGGCGGGGGCAGGGTTGCTGAAACGCCCCCCCTAGACTTGCACTTTAACGACGCTCCCTGAGCTTTCTGGCCCGGAGCCGGTGCAGCTACTGGGTGCCGAGCAAGGGGAGCCCGGCGGCGGGCGGGGACGTGGGGCGGGACGAGCGGCGCGGAGAAAAGCGCCGGCCCACGGTCCAACGCCGGGTCGCCTAGGTGAGCGTGCCGAGGCGACAACTGTGGACCTGCCAGGTGGGTGCTGTCGGGAGGCGCAGCGAGATCGGCGCGCATTTGGAGGTTTGGAGCCCGGGACTCCAACCTCACCGCCCCATCCTGTGAGCAGGCCGGCGCGAGGGGCGGGTCCGGGTCCTGCCGAGGCCCCTCAACTTTTCCGGGACACCGAGCCGTAGAGTCGGGGGAGCAGGGGTGAGGGCTTTCAGGAGACAAAGGCTCTGCCTGGGGGCTGTGGGCGTGGGCCGGCGCCTCCAGGGTCTTTGTAAGAACACGTGCATCTCACGGTAGTGGGTCTTTTGTGGATTTGGGTTCGGAAGCCAGCATCTGCCTGTGCCTTTGTGTGTGCGTGGCTTTGCTTGACTGTCTCGCTCCGGTGTCCCCGTTTTGCAGCCTTGCATTTGATTGTGGGGACTGGTGGGCGCTCCTAGTGTCCGCATACGTGGTCTATGCTTGTCGACGTGTCTGGGTTGAGTATCTGTGGGGTATGTGCGCACTGAGAGCCTGAAGCTGCCCGGACTCTCTGCTCCCTTTCTGACCATCGTTTTCCCCCTACTTGGCTTCAAACTTTTCTCTGGGTTCCTCCGGCAACGCCTGTTGGCAGCCCTTCTCTCTCTCACCTCCGGAGGTCCTTTGAGCCGCGAGGGGGGATGAGATGAATTTGGTGGGTTGGGGGTGATCAGCAGTGCCTGGCGACTCGCCCGGGCCAGGACTGGGCGGAGCGTGCCGGACACCCTCACAGGACCCCAGTGGGAGGAGGGAGAGGACACCGCTGGTCTGGGCTCCGGCCTGAGGCTGGAGACCCGGAGTAGCGTACTGCTGGCAGTAGTCTGCTCTGAGCCCCCAGGACAGAGTGAGTGCGGACTGAGATCAGTCTGTTTGGTGGAGAGACTTGCTTGGCTTTGAGTTCCCGCTCTGCATTAACCCGACCCCAGAGTGAGGGGACGAACCTTCCGATCCAATAGGTGAGAAAAAATACGGCTTGCCTGCATCTGGCCTGCTCCCGGCCCCTAGCCCTGATTGGGCTGTGATGAGAAGGGGCCTTCTACACACCAGTTTCCCAAGGGATGGCCAATGGCTCACGTAGGGCACGGGCGTGTTGCTGAGCCTGTTGAGATTCGGTCACTGATGTGGCTGAAGTGAGAACTCTATGCCGCGGGAGCGGAGCGCACCGTGGTGGTAACCAGCGTGGCGAGCTTAGCTGAAAGCGGCTCCCGCCCACACTTGGCCGGGCTCAGAGGTGACTCAAACTTTGATCCTTTCTTGCTCCATGCTAGCCTTTCGGATAAGTCTAGACTTGCAAAGCCCCCGAAGTGGGAGGGGCTCCATCCTGTCCGAGCTTTTGATCCTGGGTGGCAAAGATAAGTCACTTTTTTCCCTAACCGTCCACCCCAATTTGTAACCAAGAACTTTGATCAGTACTACCCCGTCCGAGTGGGGGTGGGGGATAAACTTGGGAAAGGCAACGATGGTCACTTTCCTTTTCGTTTCTAGTCCTTCCTTATGAAAGAGGGAGTGTGTGGACGGTCTCTGTACTCTCTTGA
Organism: Mus minutoides; assembly: GCA_902729485.2. NCBI lineage: Eukaryota > Metazoa > Chordata > Mammalia > Rodentia > Muridae > Mus > Mus minutoides. The sequence continues at coordinate 82,737 of LR751720.1, forward strand.
TTCTCCTGATTACCAGAGATTGCAGAGCCAGGAAACAATTGTGTTCCCAGGCATCAGTTTGTTCCTAGGGAGGCTGGAATGTACCAGTCTGGAGTACTGACCAGTGAAAAGGGAAAAGCTGGTGTTCCTTATCTTTTACATGACAGACTGGGCAAGAGATCGAATCCTGACCAATTTTCTTTTTAATTGTAACTTCTGGCTCAACGCAGAGACAATGTACTTGACTGGGTTCCCCATCCTTTCTCAGGGCTCTGAGCCTGGGAATTGGAGATATTTCCTGAAGACAGCTGACCCCACTTCGGAAGTCCCCTGCCAAAGCAAGGGCTAAGACAGGCAGGTCCCATAGGAGCAAACCTGGCTGAGCAGGTGACTCTCTTTACTCCAGGTCTGAAGTTTTCCAAGAGGTAGCTGAGGCTGGAAAGGCCTCCCATACTACATGCAGGGCTCTGTGTGTTCTGGAAACAGCACACATGTACTTGTCTTCCTGTCAGGGTACAGGGTGTTGGGGAATAGGAGTTACCCAAAGGCTGGGAGGGAAGGCAGAGGGGAGTCACTGAGCATCAGTCTGATTTCACGTTTGAGCCTGAGTGCAGAGAGGACAACCATGGGGTGGGGGAGGGGAGTGTTTGATCATTCTCTCCTCTGGCCTTTGGATGGTGCTGGAGTCTGGGAGGCCTGTCTGAAGGCCGGGTGCTGCATGTCTTCCAATCAGGAAGTCTAGGAGTTGTGCTCTCCTTCCATAGCCTCTGTCCTGTCACCTGGTATGTGTCCTGTCACCTGTCTGATTCTCAAGCTTCTTTGAAGGGATATTTTGATCTCTGCTTCACTGATGTGTTGTGACTGGTAAATAGCATAACAAATTACTACATGTGCTAATAAATTGAGATGTGGTTTCCGGGTGTCTGGTTACATACATTGTGTGAATACAAGCGGAGGCAGAAATAGCGTGAACCCCACAACTTTAAACCTGGTTTTACCACTTAGACAAACCCTTATTTCCAGGAAGCACCCAAGCAGAAGGAAGCCTTTCTGTCCCTGTCATTTCATTTTCCTCCTCTGGTCGCCCCCCCCCCCCTCCTGCTAGTATCCACACTAGAGAGAAGCTCAGCACATTCTTAGACAGCCATAGCCCAGTGGCCCTTCGGGGGATGAAAGCCAGGTTAGGCTGGGAAGGCCTCACGGAACAGGTAGCTTTTGAGTCAAACAAGTGGGAATTTGTGGAAGACAAAGGGGGAGGACTTTGCCATCTTTGTCAAAAGAAATAGCCTGTGCAAAGAAAGAAGTCCCTGGGGAGTGACAGGTATCCAGCCTGAGAGGCTGTCTTTGTGGATTTGGTTTTAGATGGGGCACCGTGGTGGGGGCTTGATCTTCAGTTGGAGGCTGTACTCTGGTGCCCAGCGGGGCACTTGTTTAGAGCTTTGGCAGTGTTTAGAAGTGGAGGCCATAGGCCAGAGGGCTCCTGAGTTCTCCCGAGTGTGACCTACGCAGGGTGAGGTGGCTGCCTAGTTTGAGGAAGAAGACAGACAGTGACGACCTGCCCAGGAGTGACTGCTGATTTGATGCCAGCTTCTCATTTGACCATAGGTGACACCCCCTACTTCAGCTTTCTCTGGCTTCTGTCACCTTCCCAGACCCCAGGGGAACTTGATCAGGGCCCTGGATGGGACACCGAGAGAATCCAAGTCCTCCGAGGATAACTTCTGGGTTCTCCTCCATCTGGTGTGTCTTAGCATCTCTGTTTTTTGGCCCTGCAGTCACTCACAGGGGAAGACAACCCTCACTGAGACCCTCTGGGGCCGGCTCAGGCTAAGTCCTTGCTTTCTCTAAGTAATCTGTCCAGGGCCCTGCCGGGAGCAGCACCAGTTGCTCTCAGTCACTGTCACATGAAGTCCTGTAAGGACCCAGTCTTCAGGTGCCCTTTCTCCTGCCCCATGCAGCTTCTCCCTGTGTTCTCAGTGCTGCTTCAGATCAGTGAGAACTTGACAATTTCCCCAAAGATCAGCTGAAAGGAGAAAATAGCATTTGGGGCCTTGTCTGTCACACTGTGGGTGACATTCTTTGGGTGGGAGAGTGCTACCGTGAAGGAGGCCAGGTGCTAGATTCAGAATACATGGATCCAACCTTTGTCTCGTCAGTGGCCATGTGACTCTGGACAAGTCACTGAACCTCTCTAGACTCTTTAGACAGCCTTAAGACAAGGGCAGTGCCTTCGACCTTCCTGGTTTTGCAGGGTGGTCAGACATAATTGCTGAGGATGCATGGGACAGACTGAAGTGTCCTTTGGTGACACTGTCACCTTCTCTGCGCCTGATACGTCTTTTAGGCATTTTTGTTTGTTTGCTTGCTTGCTTGCTTCCTTGTTTTGAAACAGGCTCTTACTATATAGCCCCAGCTGCCCTGGAACTCATTATGTGAACCAGGCTGGCCCCAAACTCACTGAGATCCTCCCGCCACTCTCAAGTGCTGGGATTAAAGGCATATACCATCAACCCCCAGCCAATAATACCTGGTATATAGTAATGTATTACCTGACCCAGAGGTAAAATATAAAAGAGCCCTAACTCCCCTTCTCTGTCCACAGAGGACGGCTAGGTAAGCATGTCATTTCAGCTCAGCATCACCAGCTCTGAGCAGCTGTCCATACTGCTCGTTTGCAAGTTGAGGCCAGTTGTGGGTTTGAAGCTGTCATCTCTGGGTCTGGTTCCTGGTTCCTCTGTTACCTGGCTGAATAGCATGCCAATGTTTGCCTGTGTGACAGGGATACTAAGCAGCACCATGAAGGACTATGGTGGAGCGGGAGTCACACATGTGGGGGACCCATATACTTGCAATCTCAACTCTGTAGAGAAAGCCAAGCCAAAAGCCAAGCCGGGAGGCTCCCAGTGTGTCCCCCAAATTCTAGTTCCTGACACTTAGGAAATCTCTCCCTGGGGATCTCATTATCATCACTATTGGCTGAGGGGAGTGAGGAGCAAGGCCACCTGGGGGAGAGGCACAGCCTGATTGGAAGGCCTGTCCTAGGTAGGGTCTGGGCACTAAACCAACCTGCAGCTAGCCCCTTACCCACTTAGCTCCTGTCCCTGGGGTATCCTGTTGAAGTTGTTACTAAAAAGCTAGAAAGTTCTGTGGGTAAGAAATGCTGTGGTGCTGTAAAAGGCCTTGGCAACCAGGCCCAGGAGGAGCCTGGACTCCAACCTGGAACCCAACCCCAGGGAGGTGTCCACAGAAGAGGAGGGTGGTTGGAGCCTCTGAGGCAGATACCAACAGGGTGTCTGAGAACCTTCTGGGAGTCTGGCTCTGCGAATAGGAACCCTGCTGGGAAGGGGCAGGCAGGATAAGTCACCACCTTCAGGAGATCTAGAACAGCCACCAGGGACTAAGCACTTACTGAGCAGACTGCTCCATCACTACAGGGTCCACAGCCTTCACTTCTTGTCCCCTCCCTCAGAGAACGCTGGGATTCTAGTGGTAAAGCTGGACTCCCAGCCAGGCCCAGCTCCAGCAGCCACCCCTGTGACTTTCTTGCTGGGTCTCTGTTGCTGCCACCCTGCCACCAAGTCTGACTTCAACTTCAGTTAGGGAAAGATACCTAGGTTAAGAAAGGAGGCACTCTGTCCCAAGCTGCTGGCACCTTATGTTTGAAATTTGAATTTTCTCAGTACCCTCTGAAGGAGGCCTATTGGTAGCCTGAGGTGCCAGAGGCCAGGAGGGAGGGGTAGTGGGAGCCTGTGGAGACAGAGAGCGATTTGTTCCACCAGGCAGGGGCAGGTCGGTAGATGTGTGTGATGCTAGGACCGTGTGAGGCGGTGGGCCCCAGCTACTGGGCCTTGCTCTGCTGTCTGCGTTTCCTTTAATGCCCCCCTGGGCCTCAGTCAACCGTCATCTCCAAGGGCTCTGCAGCTCACGAGCCTGGAATTCTCTGTGTTTGTGGACAGTGTGAACAACAGCTGACTGTGTAGGAAAGCTGCTACCCAGAAGACAAAGAGGGTCCAGTCCCTAAGGGGATTCAGAAAAGGAAGGGAGAAGGGCATCTCCAACTTCCAGAGGCCCCTTGTCTGGGAGCAGTTGATCTCTGTGGCTTTACAAACAATCCCCTAGGGCAGTGATATGGCCAACTCTGTCTTCTGGCAGGTTCAGGATATGATGTCGAGAGAGCCCCTTGGAGCTGCCAGGCTCGTAGCATTTATATCGTCCATGCTTGACCTCACAGGACAGCAGCCTACTGTCTTCAGAGTCACTGTGGACTTGACATCGTGGGTCCTAAATAGCTCATGGTTGGCCTCCCAGGACCTGCTGTCTGTCAGCCTGGAGCTGTGTGAAGTGTCTTGCCTTGCGTTGTTGATCCTCCGGATGTCTTTCATCTGCAGGTCAGGCTTTGTAGAAGAGATCTCTTGACCTATAGATCTCTCTTGTCCCCAGACATCCTTGATGGATGCCTATCTGCGCTGCCTGCTTGTCTCTGTCCTTACTCCTGGGGCAGGGGGTCCCTGAATAGAGGCTGAACAACATTAATGCTGCTACGCAGATGAGGAACTCAAACTCCTGGACATAAAACTGTGGAAAGTCACAAGCACTCCTGCGTCCGGGATGTTAGTGTTGTTGCTATAGGTGAGAGGGGACCCTAACAATCTCTCCCACTCACACCCAGCGAGGCTTTGTGCTTAGCGTTTTGTTCAGCTTTAAAACTCTGTAATTCTGGGGTTGGCACTAAACCCTATATTTGTGAAGACGGGAAGCAGAGACTTACAGAGGGGTGGGACTTGACTGGTGGTCACAACGGTCCAAGATAGAACAGAGACAGAGACCTATGGCTTCTGACTCTCCCCTGGGACTTGTCCCAGCACAGAGTTGGCCCGTTGATTTCTTGTCAGCGTCCTGGAGTGTAGGGAAGCACGATGAGGTCCCTCTGTCTGACATCTACCCTAGAGAGACAGAGCAGTCCATGCTGTATATCTGTCAGTGTGCTGGCTACACTGGGCATGCACCCCATAGGGGGACATGTCTAGTCCTTATAGCAGCTCTTTGATGGACTGTCTTCCCCTTTTCATTTCCTCTCTGGTATCTCCAAAATATTTGCAAGTGGCTCTTCAGATCCTTCAATGGGAGATGGGAGAGTTGGTCTCATTGGGCAAACTTGAGGTCCACAGGAGAGGGGCTTGTCTCTCCCTGTTTCCCACTAGAGTTCCCCAGAGCCTAAGTATGACAGCAAGGGCCCTGAGAGATGTTCATGGCACAGCAGAGCAAGATTCTGGCCTAGAGCATGTATCACCCAGGTTGCCTAGGTGGGTCTCCTCCACCTGCAGTCCTGTCTCCTTCGTTGTGAGGACCGCTGCTGTGTTCCAGATTCTCCAGGGAAGGCTATGCGCAGCTCTTCACAGATGAGGGTGCAAGGGTTTGTTGGCGTGTGTGAGGATGGCAAGATAGACATTGCTGCCCTGTGCAAAGTACAGGGCTAGGGCCCAGAGGAGAGCAACATCTGGGCTGTATTTGCCCCACTGGTTACATAAGCTAGAGCTCAGGAGAAGCCACTTGGCATTTTGTGAGCGCATTGTATAATCACCTCTGAGAGCCAAAGGGTGATTTGGTGGCCCCTTGTGGTGTTTATTTAAACCCCAGGCAGGGTGGGTTGGAGCAGATCAGCCTAGCTAGAGGGCGGGGTGGAGGTGGGGGTGGGGGTGGGGGTAATGAACTCTGGGAGAGTTCCCTGGAGAACAAAGGGGGCCTGGAGCAGCTTAATATTTTCCTTTTGGTGCAAACATTGGAACACTCTGTCCTGCCTTGGCTGGGACCAAGCCCAGGATGCACCTGGGCCGGGTTTAATCCTCGAATTGGTCTCTACAAAAGAAAGGGGTGGGTGGGCAAGAAGGGCCCCAGGGTTGGGTAGGGGAGGTGAGCCCAGCCCCACTTCTCCCTGGCCCAGGACGGAGCCAGAGTGCAGATCAAGTGTCTACCCCTTTAAAGTTTCATGCAGGGCCAGTAATGCTACCCAGCTGCTCCCCAACCCCCAGCCTAGAAGGTGGGCAGGTCCTCAACCCTCCCACTTCACCCCTATTTCTTTCTCTGGAGGCCCGTGGAAGGGAGACAGGCAGGATGACAGGCCACCCAGATGAAGAGCCTTCTATCTCCCGAGTGGCCACCTAGCAGGGGAGGGGGCCACTTAGAGGTTCTCAGTTTATAACCCTCTGGTTCTCATGCTATACCACCCAGCACGTGAATGCAAACCTTGAGTGTGGCTGTGCATAGTGTCAGACACAAGTAGCGCTGGCTTCTGTTGTAATTTCACAGAAGGAACTGAGGTCAGGGGTGAGTGGCTTGGGTCGTAGCAAAGCCCCTCCTGGATTCCGCCTACTTCCCAGCAGGCCTGCTGGAGGCAGGAGACAGAGATACAAGTACTGAGCAGGCCCGGGTCTAATTCTGCCCTGTCTTGTGCTGGTTTGGTGCCCAGGCACTTGTTCTCTCTGGGCCTCCGTTTCTTTTTCTGTACAATGGGGTAACAAGCCCGCCACCTTTCACAGTTCAAAGAGGGAGAGCAGAGAGGTGAGCTGGCTATGTTAGCTGGAAGTAAGGCATGGGTAAGAAAACAGGGGCTTAGTTAGGATGGTGGATGTCTCACAAGCATCTTTGGGAGTCTGGATACTGGTTCTCAAGTAGATAGGAAGATGCTACTGCATGAGAAGCAGCTAAGGTAGAGGGGAAAGGGCTGTCAGCCAAGGATCCTGGCTCTGGTGTCTACGCCACAGAGTACCACCATGCTTAGCTGTATTCGTGCCTGTCTCCAACCCTTCAAAGCTCAGTTCTCCCTTAGTGGGATGGAGACATGACTTTGTCTTGTAGGTGGTGGTGAGGGTTAGAGGAGACGGTGTTCCGAGGCAGCCAACTCAGCAGCCGACCTGTGGTTTCTTTTCAGCAAAGGTGAATGAAGCCGCCAACTCCACACTTGCACTGTGAAGTCCTCTCTGGCAAACCGGGGTCTCCAGCAGCTTCTGAGCTTCAGATCAGCAGTTATAGTAAAAGCAGCCAAGAGACCGTCTGGTCTAACAGGTTTCACGTAAGATGTCCGGGTACCCTTGCTTTGGTCAGAGCAGGCCCCTTGAATCTGATGATCCACCCACCTGGTCCAACCCTTAACCATACCGATGTGGGGACTGAGGGCAGAGAAAATTATGGACTAGGGGTTAAGAGTGTTCCAGGAGGATAGGAGCTGTGACAAGTTCCAGCTGTGTCCCTACGCATGGGCTGTCTCTTATAGGCTGGGATACGAGTGTCTGGTACATCCACCCCTCACCTGCAGCTCTATTTCCAGGTGTCACCATGATATGCTCCCTGTTCCTGCTGCTGCTGGCCGTGGGCAGAGTACAGATGACTCGGCCGTGTTTCCCTGGCTGCCAGTGTGAAGAAGAGACATTCGGCCTCTTTGACAGTTTCAGCCTGATCCGAGTGGATTGCAGCAGCCTGGGCCCCCACATTGTGCCTGTGCCCATCCCTCTGGATACAGCCCACCTGGACCTGTCTTCCAACCGGCTAGAAACCGTGAATGAGTCAATCCTGGCAGGGCCAGGTTATACCACACTGGCTGGCCTGGATCTCAGTTACAACCTACTCACCAGCATCATGCCCTCTGCCTTCTCCCGCCTGCGCTACCTGGAGTCTCTTGACCTCAGCCACAATGGCCTGGCAGCCCTGCCAGCAGAGATTTTCACCAGCTCCCCCTTGAGTGACATCAATCTGAGCCATAACCGACTACGAGAGGTCTCGATATCTGCCTTCAGCACCCACAGCCAGGGCCGGGCACTGCACGTGGACCTATCCCACAATCTTATCCACCGCCTGCTTCCCCATCCAGCCCGGGCCAGCCTGCCTGCACCTACCATTCAGAGCCTGAACCTGTCCTGGAACCGGCTCCGAGCTGTGCCTGATCTCCGAGACCTACCCCTGCGTTACCTGAACCTGGATGGGAACCCTCTGGCTACCATCAACCCAGATGCCTTCATGGGGCTGGCAGGCCTCACCCACCTATCACTGGCCAGCCTACAGGGTATCCTCCATCTACCACCCCACGGCTTCCGGGAGCTCCCAGGCCTTCAGGTCCTGGACTTGTCAGGCAACCCCAAGCTCAAGTGGGCAGGAGCTGAGGTGTTTTCAGGCCTGGGTTTGCTGCAGGAACTAGACCTGTCAGGCTCCAGCTTGGTGCCCCTGCCTGAGATGCTGCTACATCACCTCCCAGCTTTACAAAGTGTCAGCGTAGGCCAGGATGTGCAGTGCCGGCGCCTGGTGCGGGAGGGCGCCTACCACCGGCAGCCCGGCTCCAGCCCTAAGGTAGTCCTACACTGTGGAGACACCCAGGAATCTGCTGCCAGGGGCCCAGACATCTTGTGACGAATGGTGTGGCCTGAGGCCACTTGACAGACTGCTGTCCTGGGCTTGCTCAGGTCCCCACTAATATTTTAATGTGCCAATGCCTGTGGAGAGTCTACAGGCCTAAGAGGCGGCCATCTCAGTAAAGATGTGGGCCAAGGATAGTTTTTGTACCTGGGGCCTATACCCAATAACAAAATCTGCCGGTTTGTCATGGTGGCTCATCTCCCAGAACTCTGAGCAAACGGACTGTGATGCCAAACCAGACTTTGGTCCCTTCCTGAGCCCTGCCCCAGTTGTCCCTAAGTGCCTTCCCTTTTGTCTGAACTGACCTGACCCATGATGTTTGGACTGTAGGTGAGTACCACCACTGCAAAGCTGACTCAGGTCCACTGGGCTAAAGGTCCCTTTGACCCAGTGTCTAGTCACACCTTTTTGCTCTCGACCCGTGAGGCCTACTTCTTCCTTTTCTCATGGAATCCTGGGTAGAATCTTGTGATAGATCTACCTAGAGAGAAAATCAAAGCCACCCTTCTTGTGGGGAAGATGGTAATATGGGACCAAGAGTAGTAAACATGCTCACCTGGTGTCTTGGAGAGGAGCCCAGCCTCCTGCTGAGGTTGGGGGCTCTGCCATCCCTCCCCTGCTGGGTACCCTGTTACCATTCATTGTCTGTGCTGTTTCCCCCGTTGTGCCCAGCAGTAGCAACAGCAAGGTCACAGAGGTGGGGACTGTAGGTCCGGTGGCCAGCTTATGGTATGAGCAAAGCCAGTCCCCTTTCAGAGCCTCAGGAAGCTTGGAACACCTCAGTCTCAAGCCTGTCAGTTTCTTACTCTGAGATTGGAGTCCTGCAGCATCAAGACTGGAAACGTACACATTTCCCCCAGGGACCCCATCTTAAGATGCTTTTCTAAGTCAATGCAATTGTGGCCATCTGGCCATGAGCTCCAAGGGACTTATGGACTTGATGTCCATGGGCCAGAGCCCAGAGACCCATTTCCCCCTCCAAGGAGTGGGGCAGGAAGGGTCTCCCAGGCACGCTATGCTCACCCCCAGGGCCACATCTCAGCTCTCCAGCCCTGGATTCTTTCCTGTCTTCATTTTATAAGTTGTTGCCTTTTTAAAAAAAGAACTGTCACTTTTAACCCCCACCTCTGCTGGCCGGGGGATGGAAAGGAAGATAAATGTATTTGTTCACTTTTGTAAGACTCTGTTCTGGGTGTGGGCTGGGGGAGGTCTTAGGAAGAAACTGGCTGTCAGTGACCATGTGGGCATTGGGGCTGGTCCCAGAGATGCTTGAAAGTCAGTGGGAGCTATGCCTTCTCATGCTAGCCCCACCCAGCCCACCCTGCGACTGGTCCTTGGTTTAATAAACACATGTAAGAGTTCTTTCCATCACTGGACTAGCATTTGCTGACAAATCACTGAACTGGGGTTGGGGCCACAAAGATACATTAGACCCCACCTTGGGCAGCTTATTGGGGGTATATGACAACATATGGGAGATAGCCACTTGGGTGGACCAACCCTCTTCCTATACTCCATCCAGTTCCTTCATCCACATCCATGCCACCCTACATCCACCCACCATCTGTCCAGCTTTAGCAGTGAGCTTGCTCAGGCTATGTACGCCTCTGCCTCAGCTCAGTGTAGCTGTGGGCCTCTGTCCTTGCCCTACATGAGTCCCTCAGCTCTTTCTCACTTAGGACAACCAGTTCCTAGTGTGCCTTGCTCTAACGGTAACTTCTGTTTGAACACTTACTTCAGTGACAGCTCACTTCCAGCTTTTTGGGGACCAAGTTGTCTTGTCAACAGGTTGGTTCTGACTGACCAGTCTAAGGAGGTATCCAACACCGTCATCAACACCAACAACAATCTGTTGCTGTACTCACGCCAGGCTCTGTGCTGAACTGGGGTCGCTGCCATGGGGGACATAACAGGATCTCTAGCTAAAGAAAGGCTCGGAGCCTGTGATAGCCTAGTGGGAGCCTTGCATTGCTCATGACAGGCAGACCAGAACAAGGAGGTGGCACTCAGGAAAGGTCATGGGTGAAGGGTGGATGGCACAGAGTCCAGAACATTCCAACAATGGGCATCCATCCAGGGATCTGTGTTTCCTGGCCAATAAGGTCACCATGGGAGATTTATCAGCGGGGAAACTCTGAGTTCAGGGTACCTGATCAGCGCAGCAAGAGCTGAGGTGGGAGGATCCCAGTCACTCAGGTGGGGAATAGGCAGCTCTGGATATCAGGCAGGTTAGGCTTCAGATGTAGGAGCTGGGGAAATATTGTACTGTTAAACAATAGGCCTGGGCCTTCCCGAAGCCCTGTTGGTGGAAGGAATTCTGTTTTGTTTTGAGACAAGATCTCTCTATGAAGTTCTGTGCACACATAGGAATCTTAAAAACAGGGACAGGGGGCTGGTGAGATGGCTCAGCGGGTTAGAGTACCCGACTGCTCTTCTGAAGGTGATGAGTTCAAATCCCAGCAACCACATGGTGGCTTACAACCACCCCTAACAAGATCTGACGCCCTCCTCTGGTGCGTCTGAAGTCAGCTACAGCGTACTTATGAAGAATAATAAGAAATGAATCCTTGGACCGGAGAGACCAACCGGAGCAAGCAAGGCTGTCCGGAGCGAGCAGAGCCGAACGGGGGACGGCAGGAGCAAGCGGAGACGGCCGGAGCAAGCAGAGCCGGCGGGAGCAAGCAGGGTCGAGCGGAGCGAGCAGGGTTGACCGGAACAAGGGAAAAAAAACAAACAAAAAACAAAAAAAACCCAGGGACAAAGCCTAAAAGGGGGGGGAATCTCAGCATTCAGGCTGCCACAGGGGCAGCGAAGCAGGATTCCTGAGGCAGAGCCAGGAGGACGATGGTTTACTTTCAGGCTCTGGAGCTGCAAGGTTGGAGGTGAGCTTGTGCTGCTACATTAGACCCTATCTCAAAAACAGTGACAATGGTAAAAAAACAAAAACAAAAACAAAAGTGGAGGCAAGGCTTGAGCTCCTGGAGTGAAGGTGAGGACACAGACATCAGATTGCAGTCTCATCCTGTGACATGAGATGTCCAAACACTGCCAACATAGCCTCTTGCCGCCTTAGACCTCCCTCACAGGTAGTGCTTTGGAGAGGCATCTGGCCCACAGCACCACCTGGTGGCCACACTCCAGATTGGATGGACTGGTGGAGGAAGGCTTTAAGTACCATTCTCAGCTTCTAGCCATCCAGAGGGTCTTCCCCCTCCCCCCAGAGTTCCTGGCACTTCCAGAGTGCCTTAGAATAAACAGTCTCCAACTTCATGCAAAGATTCTGTTTTGGATTCACATAAAAACCACAAACCGATTGTGTGACTTCCCTGAGCCGGAAAAACGACGGTGAAGATACCTCTGTCCACAAGAAGAGGGCATGAAGCCACATTTGTGCAGAACCAGAACTTAGGCAGTCACAAAATAAGGTGCTCCAGGAGTACCCTTCCTCTCTTCCTTGAAATTCTGCCCAGTAGTTTTTCACCATATGCCTTAGGGTTTTACTGCTGTGAACAGACACCTTGACCAAGGCAACTCTTATAAAAACAACATTTAATTTGGGGCTGACTTACAGGTTCAGAGGTTCAGTCCATTACCATCAAGGTGGGAGCATGGCAGCATCCAGGCAAGCATGGTACAGGAGGAGAGTTCTACATCTATATCTGAAGTCTGCTAGGAGAAGACTGGCTCTCACATGGTTAGGAGGAGGGTCTCATTGCCCACCCCAACAGTGACACACTTCCTTCAACAAGGCAATGCCTCCTAATAGTGTCACCCCCTGGGCCAAGCGTATTCAAACCACCACATCATTTAAATGAGGAAAACAGCCTGGCTTCATCTACCAGATACCATCATCCTCTCCTTGGCTGTCACTGCTCAGGAGATTCAGAAGCAGAAGGGTGCTCATCAGATTGAAGCTGTTTTTCTGTTGCAGATCGGGGGGGGGGGGGTTTATACAGCTCTGAGTAGATCCTATCGGACCATGTTGTATAGACCCTCCAGCAGAAAGAGCCGAGGTCAAAGCTACAGATGTTTTTCTTCTTAGCCCCTTTTCACAGGTGTGAGACTCAAGCTCACACTTTGAGGGGCAGACGCAGGCTATCCAGCAGGTGGCAGCACTCTGTACTCGACAGTCTGGGACACAGTGTACAGGGACTTGAATCTGCTGTTCAGAAGTGTTTAAAATTTCAGGATGGCAAGAGGAGTCGGAAAGCAAGCATAGGATCCCTCTAAGGTGCCACTGTCCATGAAGCCACTGTCATGGGCTCTAGTCATCTCAATAGTAGAGAAAGGGAAGGCGTGCCTAGTGTGGTGAGGGCACAGAACAGTCTGCTTCAGAGAGACCACTGGATCTTCAGGAACAGGAATTCCCCTCTCTGGGTAGCCACACTCCAGTCCCTGTATCTTCCATACCGACAGGACCAAGGACACTCAGAAAGAGTAGCAGACAGGCAGAAACTCCCTCACAAGCCACTTACTTATTTATTTATTTATTTTTTGAACAAGCCCTCCAGGGATGTGAAAGGCAGAAGCTTTGTCACTGCATGTGAAGTCCACACATACCTAGCTCCTTCCAAAGGTGATGTCTATGACCTTAGAGGTCACCAGAGTCTAACATGGCCCGGGCCCTGGAGGGTCAACATTACTTCTTGGCTAACATTCACCGGGGAACAAATGTTTATCCTATCAGTAATGAATCATGGCCAGTGTCCACAAAGGGAAGGTGCCCAGTGCCGGCCATGTCTACCATACTCTGCTGCCCAGTGTCCCAGGTAACAATCAATACTGTGCTCTGAGCTCAGCACTAATATCCATCCTCAATGTACCTTCCAGCTACAGGAGCCTGGCCATTCAGCTAAGCCACATGCCCCTGTTGGTGCCCCCCCCCTCTCTCTTTAAGACAAGGTTTCTCTGTGTAGCCCTGTCTGTCTTGGAACTCACTCTGTAGACCAGGCTGGCCTCGAACTCAGAAATCCGCCTGCCTCTGCCTCCCAAGTGATGGGATTAAAGGCCCAGCGTTGTTTTTCTTATCTTACCTTTTATTTGTTTAAGTACCACAGACTGTATTTGGGGGATTACTGTGTTTGCCGATCGTGAAGGAGATTTCTTCCTGTTATTATTCTCTAATTACCGACACCATTTGCCATTTTAAGTTACACACTCCTTAGGCAAAATGTTCCAAAACTGGGAAGATCAGCGTAGGTCATGCTTCTTGGTCTATATACATGTGTGTGTATCTACTACACATATGATAATTATGTACATTGATACGAGAAGACACAGAAGAAGAGATATTGGTCAGAGGCTTGAGAGATCAAGCTAAGAACGGTTTTCTAATTAATTGATTGTTAGAGGCAATAACTAAGCCGGGTGATGCGTGAGGGCTCGACTCTCCTGCTAAATGAAGGGTGAAAAGTCCCACTTTGCGGAAAAAAAGCTGGATTCCCTAGTGAAGCAAAGATTGTGACCAATGACTTGACGCTGTGCACCTCAGTAGCAGTCCCCGGGGTTCCAGGGCCTCAACACTGGGCACTGCTGAGTCCTGGGGAAGTCACCCACCCTCTCTTTTAGCCATAGACTTGTGTGTTAAAAAAAAAAAAAAAGCTATGGAGGCCCCTCCCAGGGAAGTCAATATTGGTAAACATTTAGTGTGGTGCTTACAGTACAGTTAAGTGATACATCCATGAAATATTATCTATCTTTTATTTTGAACCACCCTCCACCTTGCCAAAATTTATAAGCCTCCTTTTTTTACTCCCCATCCTCTTTCTCCTCCTCCTTCTCCTCCTCCTCTTCTTCCTCTTCTTCTTCCTCCTCCTCCTTCTTTCTCATTTTTCCTTGGGACTGCCAGCTCCCAGGGGAGTTACCATGGGGAGCAGTAACACACTAGGGACTTCCCTGGTTGGGCTCGGGGCTGGAGCTGACCCATTAGATTTCAGAGAAGGGGGAAACCCTGTCCCTTTCCTTTCTGGACAGCCTCACCTGCCTGAAAACCACCATTGCTCTTGGACTTAAGTGAGGACAGTGGCTTGAGGCTCCTCTGTGATGGGCAAGGGCTCAGGATGTCTGGCTGAGCCTGCAGCAGGGGCATGCACAGTTTCATGGGGCCCAAGAGGCACCTGCCCCACTGCCGAGGGCTGTTTCCTAGGAATGCTTTCTAAGGTGGAGACTGGAACAGCGGAGGCAGGATGGCAAAGCCCGCAAGGAAGGTGGCAGAAAGACAGGGCCACATCCCTCCCTGTACTGCCTCTTGACTGTCAATGAGATATCCTCATCAGACTAGTGTCCTGGTATTCACAGCCTGGCCTTCACACCCATTTTGTAATTTTTATTTTGTTTCACCCTTTTCAAAACTCACATTTTTAATATATGTTTATATGGATGCACACACATCAGAGGACAGTTTGCAAGAGTTCGTTCTCTCTATCTATCACGTGGTTCCCGAGGACGGAGCTCAGGCTGGCAAGTCTGGAGACAAGCACCTTTACCCTCTGAGCCATTTTGACAGTACATGGTTTGTTGTTTGAAACAGGGTCTCACCGTATAACTTACTCGTTCTAGCCTGGAGTTCACTTCAGGCTCCCGAATGCTGGGAGTATAGGCATATAATACCACACCCAGAACTGGAAGATGTACTTTAAATGCAGGATAATGTAGAAGAAGGCCCATGTTAAACCTATCTTGTTTTATTTCCTTATTTATTTTAAACTTTTAATTTTTGTGGTACACGGGAATTGAACCTTACATATTTCAGGCAAACTCTTCATCACGGACATACATACACACATATTTTTCCCCTCAGCGTAAGGCCTAAGTCTTAAGAGGATCTGATTTGCTGCCTTGGGAGCTCTGACGTGCCTTGTCCAGTCTACCGAGAGCATGTAGAAAGCCCCCAAGACTGCATGAAGAGAAAGAGAAGCTTCAGTCTCTCTCCCAGCAAGTCGAAGACCCCAGCTGACTTCATTCATACCAATGCCAGCCAAAGCAGACCAGCCAATCCGCTGAGCCCTGCCCCGCTGCGGAATCAACAGCAGATAACATGACTTGCTCTAGGCCAATACAACCCGTGCTGAATTAGCAGGATTTGTAGTGAATTCAACCCACGTGACAGCCCCCACAGGCCCCCAGCCTGCTGCCACATTCCTGCCCTCCTGTTAAGGCAGCCATGGGAAAAGGGTGGCTGAAGATACAAAGAAAATTCTAGATGAAAAAGATGTACTCTTGGAATACTGCTATTTTCAAGAGTCCTACCTGGCTGGTGGTTTAAAGTGTTCCAGGAGCCAATGCAGCCAGAAGCTCACCTCTACTTGCATGTTTGTATTACACAGCTCCTGCCTCTCCCGTCTCCACTCCCTGCCAGGCTGACCCAAGTTCACTGTTCTGTTTGGGTGTCTTCACCCTCCCCTAGAGCCCAGGGACTAGTAGGGGAGCCTGTGGGAACCCAGTGACATTCCCAGGGGCCCCAGGCAGAGTTCTTCTCACAGATGTGAGGAAAGTCATACTTGGATCAAGCCCTAAATATTCTCTGTCACACAGATAGTAATTCCCTCAGCTTGCCCCACACCCTGTAACCCCGTGAGAGTGACCTGAGAGGCTGGAGGAAGGGGTTGTAGACAGACAGGCATCAGGCAGGAATCTGGGTTCTGAGTATGTTCAGGGGTGGCTCTAGACAGACCTTACTTTGGCTGCTGTGTGGAAGAAGATGGCTAAGGGGCTGCAGGGTGTGTGTGTGTGTGTGTGCACGCAGGGGAGTGAGTGCCTCTCTGTCTTCACACCTCCAGCCTGATCAGTTTCTATCTTCCCTGCTTCAGCTTCCATGTCACCCCCTTCCAGCAGGGAGATGCTTTATGTTTGTTTGTATGTTGAGACAGGGTTTCTCTGTGCATCCCTGGATGTCCTGGAATTCACTCTGTAGACCAAGATGGCCTCGAACTCAGAGATCCACCTACCCCGGTCTCCCAATTGATTAAAGGTGTGCATAGCCATGGAGTGTATTTGTCAGATATACTGAGGACAGCAACAGTAACAGATATACTGTTCCTCCCTAAAGCAGTGATTCGGGTCATGAGCCTTTAAGGGCTCTAATGTCCCTTTCACAGGGGTCACCCAAAACCATCAAAAAACCATAAATATTTATATTACTATTTATAATAATAGCAACAAAGTAATTTATGATTGGGGGTCCCCACAATATGAGGAACACTATTAAAAGGGTTGCAGCATTGGGAAGGTTGAGAACCATTGCCCTGGGGTCCTTAATGCCCGGGCTGGGGCCTGATACATAGGCAGGTGGTGGCATACATATCTGGTGCATTAATAAATAAGTCAGTTACTGGTGGTTAGGTCTAGAGTAATTGTTGGTATTCTGTCTGGATTCCACCCCCACAGTTACCTGGCAGCAGCCAGGTATGCTCCTCCCCACAGTTACCTGGCAACAGTCAGGTATGCTCCTCCCCACAGTTACCTGGCAACAGCAAGGTAGCCCAGCCCACTATGAAAGGCTGCTTGCCCCCTGCTCCCTCTTACTCCTGCTTCCCTCTTGCTTCTCTCCTGTCCTCTTGCTCCCCTGCCTTTCTCTGTCTCTGCTGCTCCCTTAACTCCCCTCCCCAGTCCCTGAATAAACTCTATTCTATGCTGTACCGTCGCGTGACTGGTCCCTCAGGGGGAATGGATGCCTTGGCATGGGCCCACCGAGGCACCCCCTTCCTCCACACCTCACCACACCACCTTAGATCACATATTAATTTCTCTTTATCTTTTTATGATCACAACAGTAGTTAAGTAGCTTTCTGGGTGTACACTTCAGGTTGTATTTCAAGCTCAGGGCAGAAACCAGTTTTTGCAGGGCTGGAGAAATGATTCCACAGTTGATAGTGCTTCCTGCTCTTACAGAGGACCTGAGGTTGGTCCCCAGATCCCATGTCAGATGCTTCACCACTCCCTATAACTCCAGCTCCGGGGCATCCTATGTCTTCTTCCGGCCCTCGTGGTACCTTACACGTGCACATACACACATACACATAAATGAAAAGAAATCTAAACAATAAAAGAAAGAGGGTTCAGAGAGATGGCTCAGTGGTTTAGTGTGCTTGTTGCTTTTGCAGAGGACCAGGGACTCCTCACACCTCTATGGTGGTTCACAACCACCCAAAACTCCATTTCCAGCTGATGCTATGCCCTCTTCTGACTTTCATGGTAACCAAGCATGCATGTGGTACAGACACATTCATGTAGGCAAAATACACATAAAATGAATAAATCTACAAAGCATGAACACCTACAAAGATGAATACAAATAAATGAAAGAAACCAGATTTTTTGGTTTCTGGTGTGAGAGCCCTGCCCTCTGTCTCTCCCTTTCTCCAGGGTAGATGCCAGAGCCTCAGGCAGCAAGTGTGCCCCACTGTCTGGAGATGGGCTAGGGCAGTTGACACTAGTGAACTTCCCCTATGGTTTTCTAGCCCCTTGACCTACACCCACTCTGCTCTCCCTTCTTACTGGTGATGAGTGTGTGCCCCGAGTGCCCCCAGCCATGGCCCCATGGGCTCTGAGGGGTCCCTCCCTCAAGCTGTAGGAAACATCTTCCTCCCCAGCATGATAGGGCTGGTCATTTCAATTGTCTGCTAGCCAAGGTGTGGAGAGCCTCAGCCTTACTGGGGCAGACAGCTCCTAATGTGGGCTGTGGAGAGCCTTGCTGCCGTGCCTTAAAGATGGCGCCGATCGCCTCAGCCTTAATGAGGTGAACAGCTCCTAATATGGCATAAGGCTATGTCATCAGTGGCATGATCTGACGCCTGACTTTACCTAGCGTATGAGCAGGAGCCATGTGGCATCCTGCTATAGGCCAGGACAGGGTTTATATGGCTGCTCCCGGTGGGGTTGGGGGCCATTTTGCCATTTTTTCCACAAGCTGTAACTTCATCAAGTATCCTGAGTAAACTGCCTCGAGAAGGAACCTGGTTGTCCTGCGACTAACTCCTGCTGGTCAGAATACCAATTTCTGCGCAGAATACCAAGGGAGGAGCTCAGGTTAGACTATCTTTGCTCCTTCTGGGAGGTCTATGCCCCAGCTTGGGGGTGTGAGCAGCCAAAGTGCAAAGGATAATCCCAGAGCACCAGAAAGACCTAGAAACCACCTTATTTTCCCAAGTGCCTCACAGTTTAGCTTTAGGATTACATAATCTTTAAACTTTCACATGGGTGGGTGGGGCATGTGTGGTTCAGGTCTTAAAACAAGCAGATCCAGATGATTCTACTGCATAGCTGGGACTGGAGTTTACAAAAGGATCTTACACAACCTTTGAAAGCAGCGTAGGGATGTATGTCACTAGCTCAATCCAAACTGCCCTCTTTTCTCTCAGAGCGATTTGTGTTGACACGGAAAGGAAAAGAAAAGAGAAGGGAAGGGAAAGGGAAAGGGAAAGGGAAAGTAAAAATGAGAGAAGAGAGGGGCGGGGAGGGGAGGGGAGGGGAGGGGAGAGTCAGAGAGGAGAGGAGAGGAGAGGAGAGGAGAGGAGAGGAGAGGAGAGGAGAGGAGAGGATGAGAGAAGAGATAGAGGGAGCTAAGATGATGTAGTAGCTAGCCGACTGACGGACCTGCAGGAGGCTAATTCATGAGGTGTAAACC
This sequence comes from Mus minutoides, assembly GCA_902729485.2. NCBI lineage: Eukaryota > Metazoa > Chordata > Mammalia > Rodentia > Muridae > Mus > Mus minutoides. The sequence goes on from LR751720.1 coordinate 101,743, forward strand.
CTTTCTCTAGTGGACCTGTGAGAGATGACAAGAAAAATAAAACTCCAGGTCAAAGGCGACAGAATTCTAAGAGTGACAAATGGATTAAGGAAGAAGGAGGGGAGGGTTGTGGGGAGGCGGGGAAGGGGGGGGGTCGGCTCAGCTCTCCGTGGGTTTGGACACCTCCCCTATCTGCCTTCAAAGCCTTGCATCTAGCAGAGACTCTACACATGGTCTTGGGGCACCCGGGGATAGGCTAAACTCAGCCCTGACCCGTAGCCTCCCATGAAGGAGCCCGAGGCCAGCAATACAAGAAAGCAAAGTGACTGCGTAGTCAGGCCCTGGACTTCAGTTCGGAGGGTCTGAGGGGCTGGGGCTAAGAGCTTCCGGCTAAGCTTGTCGTGGAGTTAATGCCCGGCAGGTGGCGCTGTGATCCCTACTCTGGTGGAAGCTCCTGGGCTTCTCTTTCCTGCTTTCTTCCTGGATTCCTACGGTTGAAAGCATCAAGTGAATTGGAGGATGCCCGGAGCAGAGGGCAAACTCAGAAGCACGTATCTGATGACCAGAGGCTTTCACGGTTACCAGGGACTCCATTCTCTCCACATAGTCCCCTCCGCTACAAGAACTTTCCTACTCTCTGTTTCACAGAACTGAAAGCTATTAATCCAGGTTCTCTAATAAATAGGGTGTTTGTTTTGTTCTGTTGTTTTTTGTTTTAGAGTCTCCTGTGTCCAAACCCAGGAATAGGTACTGAGGAAAGATCAGTGACTAAAGTATCTGATGTTCTAGAGGTTGGCACCTAGTTGGGAAGGGACAACCCATGGCTGGACATGTTAAACAAGCCCACACTAAATACTGCCAGAAGGGGGTATGGAAGCAATAGATCAGTGTTCATAGGAGGGAATCGGGTCTCAGCGCTCTTATATCTGAGCTGAGGTCTGAATGGAGGCCAAGCGAGGCCTGCAGGGCCACTTCCCAGGGGGAAACTCAGATGCCTCGCCCATGAGAACATGGCGGTGGGCAGGTGGGTAGTGTAAAGACAGCAGAGCAAGGACAGAGGCCTCGGCTGCCCGGGAGGCTACACTATGGGGGTGTGCATCCCACCCCACCCCCACTGCAGAGGCGGCAGCTCAGCCATCTGAGGGAGGGCGGCCTGGACGCCACAAAGATCACTGCAGTGTGAGTACAGATCTGGCCAAAGCGGCCAGAGAGGAAGTCATTACCATCAACTGTGACGATGGCAGCTCGGTGATAAAGATGTCGATGAGAACGAATGTAAAGGTTTTGAACTGTTTCTGGAGTTAAAAAACAAAACAAAACAAAACAAAAACCAAAAAGCAAGCGAAGGAACAAACAACAAAATCCATATCAACAAAAAGGAGTCTGTGAATCCAGCCCCGCGATGGCTTCATTCTTGCTTTATCAGAGAGATAGTCATAGAAGGAGAAAACAGTTTGGCCAGGTCCCATAACTGATTAGTGATAAAATCTGGGCTTAAAGAGCAAGGCTGTCTGCCACCCGTGGGGCAGGGCATTGTTTAAAGACTTGGCTCAAAGTAAAAGATGGAAACCAGAGAGTAAGCTGCCAGGCACTGATATAAGCTTAACATCAAACCCAGAGTCTCTTTGAAAGAGTTACCGAGGTAACCAGGTACCACCCTCAGCAGTGGCTCAACTGCTCCTTCAACTCTGGGAGCATCTCAATAAGGAACATTGGTGAGACCCTGGCACTTAAGTTCTTTTGACTATCTGTCCCCTACACACACAGCCATTCCCCATCCTGACTCACTAGGGTTGGGTGTTGACAGTTAGGAGCACTAATGAAACAAACACCACGTTCCCAAAATTCGGGAAGAAACTGAGCAAGGAAAACTAAATTAAAAGGGAATTAAAAGGGGAATTAAAAGGAATTAAAAGGGGCCCTGGTTAGCAGTGTGCTTGTTACTTCTATTGCTGTTTCCTTTCCTTCCTCCCTGCCCCCTTCCTTCCTCCCTGCCCCCCTTCCTCTCTGTCCGCCCCCCCCACCCCCGCATACCCCTCCTCACCTTCTTTCTTTTCAAACTGCTTCTGTGTAGTCCTAGTTGTCCTGGAACTCACTATGTAGATCATCAGCCTGGCCTTTAACACACAGAGATTCAATGATTACCTTCCAAGAGCTGGGATAAAAAGTGTGGGTTGCTATGTCTGGCCCTGTTTCATTTTGTTTTCCTTCCTTCCTTCCTTCCTTCCTTCCTTCCTTCCTTCCTTCCTTCCTTCCTTCCTCCCTCCCTCCCTTCCTGTCTTTCTCTCTCTCTTTCTCTTTCTTTCTTTCTTTCTTTCTTTCTTTCTTTCTTTCTTTCTTTCTCTGTCTGTCTTAGTTAGGGTTTTACTGCTGTGAACAGACACCATGACCAAGGCAAGTCTTATAAAAAAAAAAAAAAAAAACAACATTTAATTGGGGCTGGCTTACAGATTCAGAGATTCAGTCCATTACCACCAAGGTGGGAGCATGGCAGCATTCAGTCAGGCATGGTGCAGGAGGAGCTGAGAGTTCTACATCTTCATCCAAAGGCTGCTAGTGTAAGACTGACTTCCAGGCAACTGGGGTGAGAGTCTTAAGCCCACACCTACAGTGACACACCTACTCCAACCAGGTCACACCTATTCCAACAAGGCCACACCTCCAAATGGTGCCACTCCCTGGTCCAAGAATATACAAACCATCACACTTTCCTTCCTTCCTTCCTTCCTTCCTTCCTTCCTTCCTTCCTTCCTTCCTTCCTTCTTTCTTTCTTTCCTTCTTTCTTTCTGTCTTTATCTTCTTAACTATTAATGTTTTAGGTGAGCATAAAAGGCAGTGTGTTTGATTGCAGTATTTTCATACATACCTGGCATCACACTTTGTTCTTGTCTCCCCTCCCCCACTGCCCACCCATGTTCTTCCCCTGCCCTCTAACTGATTTCCTTCCTTCTCCAAGTTAGTCCTCCTTCTGCTTTCTTACAACTTTCCATTACCCTTCAGACTTCCCATCTCCCTTCAGAGCCCTTCCTTTTCTCTCATGATCCCTTTCTAGTTTTATGACCTGTACTTATATAGATACATGTATATAAACACACACACACACACACACACACATCATTTTAAATCTTACTCCCATTAATAAGAGAAAACATGTGGTGTTGGCATGTCTACTGCAAAGTAATTGCACTTCTACAGAAGGTTTTGATTATCCCAAAAGCCTTGTGAAGAAGCAACATTGTTAGCACTGTTGGCTCCCTATGGATGAGGCCACTCACAGTCTGAGGGGGAGCTAAGATGATCTAGGGCAGTGGTACCCAACTTCCTAATGCTGTGACCCTTTAATATAGTTTCTCATGTTATGGTGACCCTCCAACCATAAAATTACCTTCATTGTTACTTCATAACTGCAATTTTGTCACTTTCATGGTGTAAATATCTGTGTTTTCTGATGGTCTTAGATGGCCTCTGTGAAAGGGTCATTTGACCCCCAAAAGGGTTATAACCCACATACCAAGAGAGAGAAAAGAGCAGAAGTCTGGTCCCTGAACGTAGCCTACTGGCATGGTAGGTGGGAAGATGGGAAGGGGGAAGGAGAGAGGGTCTCAGAGGGTTTCTAGGAATCAGGATTCCCCTGCAGCGGCCTGTGACACTTGTTCCCAGTAAAGAAATACAGGGTCTCACACTGGACATCCCAACAGCAGTGTTTTTCCTGGACTTTTGAGATGTACTCCCTAACTGGAGGTGCGAGGAGGCTGTTCCAGGTCCAGACAGTGAGAGGACATACCAGTGCAGCTCTGCTAAAGAGAAGTTCCATAACCAGAAGTTAAACGACAAAAGTAGTTCCACTTCCAAAACGCTTCCCTTGGGCCTGAGATGGCCTGGTGACCTCAAGTTGTGACCAGGAAAAGCCACCTCCTGAAAGCTGTTTTTTGACTTCCACACTTGCCCATGGTATGCATGTACTTGCTTTCTCTACCCCCCCCCGCCCCAGTTTTAATAAATTTAAATAAATAAACAAATAAAATGAGCATTTGTCTTGAGCTGGGTGTAGCGCCTGCAATCCCAGGTTGCTCAGTTAGTGGGAAGGACAAGGCGGGTGGTGTTGGAAGCCCAAGTGTTTGAGCAGTTTATGTAATTTAGTAAGATCCATCCCTCTACAACAAAAAGAAAAACAAATTTTAAAAAATTCCACTTTTCATGAAACCATCATGGATAAATAATAAATCTAGTGGTAAGAGTATTCATTTCCATTATTTACAAAAGCATTAAAAATGATCTAAAGACTCATCAGTAGCATAATTGTTTAAGTAACACGAAGAATGATACAGATAGAATATTACCTATCCATAACAATAAAGCCTCCTATAGGCAAAACCAGACAAAACCAACTCCTCTTGATACAAATCTCACATCTTATACAAAAATGCAACTTTCAGAAAAAAAAATATGGAATAAAACTTTAAGATTAAGGGTTAACAACACATATACAGCCTGTCTGGCCTCAGTGAGAGAAGATGCACCTAACCCTCGAGAGACTTGAGGCTCCAGGGAGTGGGGAGGCCTGGTAAGGGGTGGGGAAACATTCTCTTGGAGATGGGGGAGGAGATATGGGATGGGTAGCGGTTGTGGGGGGCAGACCAAGAGAGGGATGAAGTCTGGACTGTAAAAAAGGATTAAAGAATAAAAAATAAACATAAAAAAAGATTAAGGGCTAGGCAAAAATAGCCTTTTTGACTTCATATAAAAAAGACAACCTGATCTGGTTTTATTTCTGTTGCCATGATAAAAAAAATATCCTGACAAAAAGCAACTTAGGGAGGAAGACGTTTGCTCCAGCTCACAATTCCATGTTCTGGTCCATCACTGTGGGGAAGTCAAGGTAGAAACTTCAAACACCCACTCAGAGCACACCCACAGTCAAGAGCACAGAGGGAGGAATGCACATATACTTGTTTGCTCACGCTCAACTCACTTTCTCTTTTCAGTCCTCCATACTATTCAGGACTCCTTGCCTAGGGAATGGTGCCACTCACAATGGGCTGCACCTTCCCACATCAGTTAACTTAATTAAGACAATCCACATAGACATGCTCACAGACCAACATAATGTTAACAGTCTTCCATAAAATCTTCTCCGGGGTGATGGGTTGTGTCAAATTGACAATTAAAGCTAACCACCACACGGCCTAGTTTTTAAAATTGTAACTAGACCTTTCAAAACTATTTAGATTTGGACCTGAATTATTCTCCTCAAAATGTTCTATGTTGAAGGTTCAGTCACCATCTTGTCATGCTGGGAAGAGGTGTAGATTCTTCAAAAGAAGTTAGGTCACTGGGAGGAGGGTGTGCCCTCAAAGGGTACACAGCAGTACAGGAGGACCATGGTTCCTTTCTTAATTTCTTTTTGCTTCCTTATTGCTGAGAAGGGAGCAGCTTTCTTTCACTTTGGACTGCAACCACAGGCTCCACAGACAGGGCCATGTAATGGTGGACTGGAGTCTCTGAGCCTGTGAGTCAAGATGGCAATGATGGTGACCTAGGGGCTGGTCACACCATGTATGAAAGTGGTGACCTAGGGGCTGGTCACACCGTGTATGGAAGTGGTGACCTAGGGGCTGGTCACACCGTGTATGGAAGTGGTGACCTAGGGGCTGGTCACACCGTGTATGGAAGTGGTGACCTAGGGGCTGGTCACACCGTGTATGAAAGTGGTGACCTAGAGGCTGGTCACACCGTGTATGAAAGTGCTGTGAGTCATACACTTAGGATACACAAGCTGGGCTTTGTTTGTTTCGTTTTTGTCAGTTTCATAGTGAGCCTAGTTTTTCATGACTGACCCATCTCTCCAGTCCTTTAATTTTTTTTTGATGTTGCTGTTGTTTGACATAAGGCCTGTATACCCCAGGCTGGGCTCTAAGTCAGTATGTAGCTGGCAATGACTTTGATTTTGTTTTTGGTTTTTTTTTGGGGGGGGTGTTTGCTTGTTTTTTTGATTTTTGTTTTTGTTTTTTGTTTTTTTGAGACAGGGTTTCTCTGTGTAGCCCTTGGCTGTCCTGGAACTCACTCTGTAGACCAGGCTGGCTTCTAACTCAGAAATTCACCTACCTCTGCCTCCCAAGTGCTGAGATTAAAGGCTTGCACCACCACACCCGGCTTGATTTTGTCTTTTTTTTTTTTTTTTAAATTTTAAGTTATGTGTGTGTGTGTGTGTGTGTGTGTGTGTATGTGTGAAGGAGAGAAGTGGGGTGGGGGGAAAGAGAGAGAGAGAGAGAGAGAGAGAGAGAGAGAGAGAGAGAGAGAGAGAATTCCTATAGAGATGTAAGAGGACAACCTCTGTGAGTCAGTTCTTGTCTCCCCCTGCTCGACATGCTGCATCATGGGAGCATCAAGCCTGGTGGCAGATACTTTTAGCTGCTGAAGCATTTCATGAACCACAAACTTCTGATCCTCCAGCTCTACCTCCTGAGTGCTGAAATTCCAAATGCCCAACCAGGTTCAGTATTTACATGAGCCTTTTTAACGGCTGTTTTATGCTTCACAAAGAGCTGGGCTTTTAAAAATATTAATAATTCTTTCTTCATGTGTGTGGTGACCTAGGGGCTATGAAAGTGCTGTGAGTCATACACTTAGGATACACAAGCTGGGCGTGTGTGTGTGTGTGTGTGTGTGTGTGTGTGTGTGTGTGTGCGTGTGTGCACGAGCTCGCACACCATAACCCAGGCATGGAGGTGAGAGGACACCACGTGGGTCCCATGGATTGAGCTTAGATCACGAAACTTGGCAGCAAGCACCCACAGAGCCATCTCATCAGTCCCCAAAAGTATTTTAAAAGGGTAAAACCTTCAAAAGAGCATGTAAGAATCTAAAAATGTTTTTATTTTCAGTGGAAATAAAAGCAGGATACAAGCCAGGCATGGTAGCTCATGATTATAATCCTTACACTCAGAGACAGATGTGGGATGATTGCAAATTCCAAACTAGTCTGGACTACACACCCAGACCTGTGTCTATGACAAAACACTTGGGGGAGGGATAGACAGAGAGAGAGAGGAGAGAGAGAGAGAGAGAGAGAGAGAGAGAGAGAGAGAGAGAGACTCAGCAGTGCACATTAGTTGATAAAATCTGCGTTAAGAAATGACTAAAGGGGGGCTGGAGAGATGGCTCAGTGGATAAGAGCGCTGACTGCAATTCCAGAGGTCCTGAGTTCAAATCCCAGCAACCACATGGTGGATCACAACCATCTGTAATGAGATCTGATGCCCTCTTCTGGTGTGTCTGAAGACAGCTACAGTGTACTCATATAAATAAAAATAAATCTTTATTTAAAAAAACAAAAGAAATGACTAGAGGTTAACAATGGCTAGGCTAGCTCTGAGCAGCATGTCTAGCTAAAAACATCTCCATTGGCCTTTCTGTATTTGCTATGGTAGATATGCACTAGGTTGGCGGGGCCACCAAAAGAGGTTGTTTTTGAAAGCTAACCTTTGCTATCTCTATGGAGTTTTTTGTTTTATGAGCGCTTTGTAACCTTGTTCTCAGATATCTGGGTCGGGTAGAGATCATCACTCCTATCTTGCCATTAGGAAACTGTAGACCAGAGATGGGAGTCTCACCCTGTGTAGAAAATGTGCTCAGGGTTCCTCCGGTACTTTCCTGAGATTTCTTCATCCCTACTCTGCTACTATAAGCAAACGATCCTGCTGGGTGCAGAGTGAACTTCAAGCTTCCAGAGCTGGACCTCCCGACGCCACTAAGTCTAGCCCCACCAGCATCTCTGCCATCCCCCACATTGGCCTTCTGGTCCCTTCTTGTATGCTGTGGGTAACAGGAAATTCACTTCCTATTCAGGCAGTTTTTCCTGGATCTGCCCTCGCTCCTTGTAAATTACTCAGCCATTCTGTGGATCAACTGCAGCTCTCTCTTCCAGCTCCCTTCACCCATTCCTATTGTGCTCCTTGGTCTGTATCCTAGCCAATAAGACCCTCTCCCCATAGAGGCCATGAGCACTGGGAGACAGCATTCCTGTCTCAGGCCCTAGTTCACAGAAGGGAACTCCAAGCCTCTTGTTTCCCAGATCCCGTCTTGAGGGCTAGAACAGCCTGCTGGCTTACTTCTGGTCATTCGGCAGGCTCAGAGTCTATTTCAGTAGATGATTTTGGTGCCACTGCTCTGACCTAGCACTGGGCATTTGTGGGACATGAAGTCTTTTATGAACAGGGGCAGAGGAGACCATTCATCTCAGCAGCAGCCCTGCTGGGAGATCTCTCGGAGCCACAACCACCTCACTCCCCACCTGTCGATCAGAGGAGACTGTACACAGCCACCCACACACTCCCCATGCTCATGCTCCTTGGGGACCCCAACTCTACTCTCATGGCCATTGTGGAGATAAGCCAACGAGGAGCTGCTGAGGAAGAGATGGGTAGAAGGAAGGAGGCAGGTCCTGGTGGGAATCCAGAGGCAACATTGTGCAAGGCACTTGTCCTCCTGAGACCTCAGCTTCCTCATTTGCAGAGTTCCGAGTCTTTACCCTAAACCACTTCAGAGCTGAGGTAGGGGTGGGGGTAGGAAAGAACTCCGGAAAAAGGAGAGCCATGTCAGAGAGGCAGAAGCTACTGTTATATAAAAGGACCGCGCTTCTGTCCCTCAATCCTCTTCTCTTCTCCTTTCCTTCCTCCTTTCTTGGTTAGGGTCAGAGAGATAAGTCAGCCTAGGCATGGCTCTTGGGGTGCTCATAACGATGGGGGTGAAGTGGTAGGGAGAAATGGAGTCAATCCAGCCCACAGGACACAAGGAATGCCTTATGGAAGAAGTAGTCTTGGGATAGGAAGTGAAGAAAGATAAGGAATGCGCCTGAGTGGACAAAGGGATGTAGCAGACATGTAAAGGTTCGGAATCTGAACTGACAGTCTCATAGCAATGACAGAGGGTCTGAATAAGCATCCAAGAGCATGCCTGTGCTTGGGCCTATGGTCACACAGTGACATAGGCCTGTGGGCCTAGGCGTATTCTGCGTCTCTGGATTCTAGTTGCACAATTCCTCTTGATACTTGTGCCCTGGGCCCAGATGGGACAGAAGCCAGGAATAAATTGCATCAGGAAATTTGGCCTAGAAGAAAGGGCTTAGGAAATTTATCTCAGGTGGAATAAAGATGACCTGAAAAGACCAAAAGTCCAGAAGAGGAAAGGTAAGATTAAGGTTATGTTGAGCTGGCGCAGAACCACACAGTGGCTATTCAATGAAAACCTACTGAAGACAGGTATGGGGGTGCATGCCTGTAACCCCGGCACTTAAGAGGTACATGCGGAAGACCAGGACTTCAAGGCCTGCCTGGACCACATGAGACCCTGTGACAAAACACACCACCATCACCAACAAAGAGAAGAGCTTGCTGGAGTGGATGAGTGTGCTAAAGATGGTGGAAAACAACTGAGGAGAATCTTTTGAATATATTGGAGCTTTTTTTTTTTTTCAAACAGGGAAAGAACTAAGATGTAATTGTAAAGAAATGACCAAGTCCCATACTTAGTCATGATACTACCTGCCCCAGATCACTAATGCTCTCTAACAGGGTCCAGTGGGCAAGATTCCCATCAGCAACTTGAGAGTCAGCCAAGTTCTGCAGCTGAGGAAGGCCGGGTTTCTTCCTTCCCCAGTCTGTGGACCTAGAATGCACTCTCACACCTAACTAGGGAAGTTCTACACACTTATTCTGACCTTGGACCCTTAATTAAAATTGGCAAAGAGCGCCGTCTTTTTTCCGAGAAAAGCATTGCTAATACTCTACCTTTCCTGGAAGCCTGCTAATTCAGTGGTATATGGTCTGAGGTAACATGGCAGCCTCTCAGCTGCAGGCCCTGGGAACTGCCAGCCACTCTGTGGAGTTTAATGTACTTGTGCTTCACTGTTTCTTGACCAGTTTAGTCATTCTGACATCTGAGCAGCTGCCGCAGTGCCTCTCCTAGTAATTACCCTTCCTCCTGCCTCTTTCTGCTCCACAATGCTCTGGTTTCAGTTCCCAGCATTTGCTGAGAGCTAAAAAATTAAAACTGAATCACTGGGGCTGGGGAGAGAGTTCAGTTAGTAAAGTGCTTGTTCTGTAAGTATGGGGACCTGAGTTATATCCCCTGCACCTACGTCAAAAAAGCCAGGCTTGGCCCTGCATGCCTGTAATCTCAGTGACTTCCAGACAGGTTCCATAGGAGACCCTGCCTCAGAAAAACAAGATGGAGAATGATTGAGGAAGACAATTCTCACTGACCTTTGACCTACACACACACACACACACACACACACACACACCCCAAAATGAAACCCACAACTTATGCGTGAGTACATGAACCCCAGTCAGAGCCTGAAGCATTGTGGGAAAGTGTTGAGCCTGAGTTCAGGTACATGGCCATTTCCACCTGAGAGTCTGTGCCAGGCCCTGCTCCAGATTGGGAGGCACACAGGTGGCCCTCCTCATCCTCCCAAGTGGCATCTGAAGAGATGCATTTGGCCTGATCCCCTCCTAAAGTCCCATCAGGAGACATGATATATGGGATGTTTCAACATGAAGTCTACAGGGGCCACAAACCTTCAAATCACCGTGCACAGGGACCACACAGATGAAGGTGGCAGCCCCAAGTCAGCTGTTATTTATCAATGACTGTTTCCTCAGGAAGAAATGGCCACAGAAACTGGGGCTCTAGTTCAGGTCTTGACATGGCCCCAAGTGTAAAAGTGGAAAGGAAGGATTTCCTCTCTGATACTCATTTATCTCCCAAAGAACTTTCTGAATAAACACAATTTGTCGGCACAGTGCAAACACTCACAGGAAGAAATGGTTTCTATTTCAGCCGCAGGGCAGATGTCTGACAAGCCCCAGCCCTCTGAGAGGAGTCTGCTTGTGGTCTGCTCACTGCGACTCCAGAGGATGAGTGGCTGTCATTCTTCTCTACGCTATTGGTATTGCCTTGAGTGAGGTGCCCTGCCACCTGAGTTAGTGTCATCTGCGTGCTTGCTGAAAAGCCTGAACCTTAACCCAGACGTACTGACTCGTACTGGGGTGAGGCCTAAAAACCTGATTTCACCTGGGATCCCAGAGGCTGTGAGTCAGAGCGAGGGCTGGAAATTTCTACCCCTTGGTTCTCTCAAATAAAAGAATAGCTTAGTTTGCACATCCTAGCAAAGATTTTACTCAGTTTCTTCATGGTGTCTCAGGGTGGGTAGTGTATAGTATAGTGTGGGGTGTGTGTGTGTTGGGAATCCAACAAGCAGATAGAAGAATAGTAGACATACATACACATACACACACATGTATACATATCACAGACTAAAATGAGAGGTCAAAATATTTTTTTTGGCCTAATCTATGTTTGCTTTAGCCAAGAATACACATGATTTACTTAATAAAAATAATTTTTTAAAAAAAGGGATCCAGCCGGGCGTGGTGGCGCACGCCTTTGATCCCAGCACTTGGGAGGCAGAAGCAGGCAGATTTCTGAGTTTGAGGCCAGCCTAGTCTACAAAGTGAGTTCCAGGACAGCCAGGGCTATACAGAGAAACCCTGTCTCGAAAAACAAAAACAAACAAACAAACAAATAAATAAATAAATAAATAAAATAAAAATTAAAAAGGGATCCAAAATATTTCATTGCGCTATACTGTGTTTATTTATCTGGGACAGGGTCTCCTGTAGCTCAGGTCAGCATGGAACTAGATAAGTAGCCAAGGCTGGCCTTGAACTCTTGACCCTTCTGCCTCAGCCTTCCCCAGTCCTGGGATTATAACTGTGTGCCTCAATGCCCAGCTATTGTCCATCTTGAATTTCTTAGTCCATCCAAACATTGCGGCCCTCAGTCCCTGGGATGGAAGTGTCAGGGAGGGGTTTTCACAACTGATTCCAGGATCAGGCATCCAGACCAGCCATCAGGAAATGCAGAGCCAACCTGTTCTGCCATCCAGGCCTTGCCCATGTGGTCTCTGCAGGGTCCTGGGCATTAGGTTCCCAGGGATGTTTAGCAGTGAAACCAGACCCTGGGCAAGGTCCAGGAAGCAGGTGCAGGGCCCAGCATGGCAGCAGGGTAGTCCCCTGCCAAAAACAGCCACAGCATCGCACCTCTGATATACATCCATTTTCCCGGGAGTGGGTGGTGTTTGACTTGGAGTTTCTTGTGCCCATTGATAGTTTGGCACAATTCCCCAACGAACACAATCAACCCTCAGTAAGTTAAAACCAGTGAGTCACAAGAAAAGAATGTGAGGTTACAAGCAGCCCTGAGTATTTGTTGTATCACAGTGACTTGGGCCTGTTACCAAAGAGCCCCACCTAACAGGGCATACATGTCCTGAATCTCTGTACACACCATGTCTCCCTCCCCAGTGAACATCTCTATCTCCCAGGGAGCTTGAGAAAGTAACCAGGACAAAGTTGATGTGGATGTTAGGCACCGTCCCCTTCTCCTAATTACCATGGAGATCCCCTCTCAGAGCATCTGGGCTCACAGATTGGGGGTGGGGGAGGGGACTAGGCATAGCACTGGGCAGCCTCTTTGCGACCAGTTGCTCCTTTAGAGCCCCAGACAACTCCCACACCCTATGCCAGGGTACACCTCCCACACCAGGATAGGGGAAGGCAAAAATTTCAAGGGATATTGTTTGAACCTTACAATTGTAATAAAGTTTAAAAATACCAATTTAGCATATGGCTATTTCCTATCTACAAGAAAATTAATTGTATCAATAACTGTGCCTTGGCACCAGAAGGAGGTCACTAAGCAGTCTCTGAGCAGGGTAACAAGTAGCTGTACCCTGTCATCTAACACACCGTCCCCACCCCTCTTCTTCCAGTGCCTTGAGCAGGGGGAAAGGTGCATGAGAGAGACAAGGTGCAGACGAAGCCTACAGCCCTGGCACCACCCACTGAATACCAACACACACTCCCATACTCTCCAGATGGCTCCAGGAAGCCCTGCTCTGTTGCTGACTTATAGCTAAGGGTGACCATGAACTCCTGATCCTCCTGCCCACTCCTCCCAAATACTGCATTACAGGTGCCACCACTCTCTGATGTGTCCTGAATTTATAAAACCCATTCCATGGGGCTTGAGGTGAGTTTGGTGCAACAGCCTTGGTAGGACATTGTTTAATAGACACCTAGCTTAGAATAAACACTCATATTAATGACATCATTATTTCAGCAGGCCCTTCCTGCTGGGCAGACCTCACCAGAATGGATCTGAGCAGGAAACCTCATCTGTTCTGCTGGCTCACCTCCCTGAGACACCATGGGTAACCACCACAGGCCTTATTTTCCCATCGGGCCCTGTCTTCTCTTACTAAGGTGATCTTAAACATTTCTGAGGGCTCCGTCGTTCTCGGCCTCGCCAGGCTGTTGTGAGGAGAGGGGGTTAGGTGTGTGACAGGTGCCTGACTTGTTGCTCGGAAACACTTGGCTCTTTGTTATTAATTTCTACCCCTTATCTCCTGAGAGGGAGTAATACCAGTGACATCTGCCACTTGTGTATTGTAATCCACAAAACCACGTGACAAATGAAGAAGGGAGTGTGTGAGAGTGTGAGTCAGGGCTGACAGGAGCTTCCGTGAAGACCCATGCCTGTGATCCTGACACTTGGGATGTTAAAGAAGGATTTCCAAGTTCTAGTCCAGCCTGGGCTACATGGTGAGACCCTGTCTCAAACAACAGCAAGAACAACAAAATAACAAATAAAGCAGGACTGGGGGGGTCTGGTGAAATTTAGTCAGTAGATAAGTGCCCTCATGCAAGCATGAGGTGGTAAGTTCAAATTCCCAGACACATAGCATGAGTGTTTGTAATGCCAGCACTCCCACAGGTTGATGTGAGGCCAAGATAGGAGAATACCCCCAGAAGCCAGGGGCCCAACTAGCCTGCCATATACAGTAGAGAAACAGTAGAGAGACCCTGTCACAATGTGAAAGGTGAGGACAGACTCCTAAGGTTGACCTCTGACCTCCATGCTCACATTGTGGTACATGCACACCCACATTCCCACACAGGAGTGCACACACACACACACACACACACACACACACACACGCACACGCACACACACACACAGTGCTGGGAATGAAGTTCCCCTGATAGAGTGATTGCCCAGCATGTAAGAAGCTCTGGGTTCAAATTCTAAGCAGAGTTTGCATAAACAGAGTTTACTAGCCTAAGCCTGTGATTTCAGCACTTAAGAGGTGGAAGTAGGAGGATCAGAAGTTCAAGGTCATCCTTGGCTACTTAATGAGTTTGAGGCCAGCTTGAAATATATGAGCACCTGTCTCAAAAACAAACCAAAACAAAACAAACAACAATAACAACAATGACAACAAAATCAAAAGAAAGCAAAAACCCTGCAGAAAATCCACCACCTTCCACTGGTAGCAGGAGGTGCTTTTCTACTGGACTCAGCTCTGGGGAAGCTGAGGGCATAGACATAGAAGCTGTGGAAATACTTCCTCTTGTAGTTAAGATTTTGAAGAAGTCTAAGCCTTAGGAAAGATTTCTCCCTTGGATGCTTTTGTTTGTTATGAGTGAATGACATCAAGTTCAGCCTTGGGGAGGAAGTACAAAGCCATTGCTGGGTGGGCTGGGTGCTGGTCAGTGCTTCAGTTGGTGTGAGGCTCTAGTTCAGTCCTCAGAGCTAAGAAAGAATACGTGCTGCAGACTCAAAGCTGCCAGATGATGTGACTGACACTGGGAACAGGTGTCCAGAGGGACTGAGCCCTACTGCTGCAGAGTCGCTTTTGTTATGGCCAGACTGAGAAAACCCCTATGGGGATGGTTTGACTGTCTCTAGTGCTGGGAAGTGAACTCTGGGCCTCGGGACTGCTAGGGAAGCTCCCTAGGCCACCAGTCCTCCTAATTATATGTTTTAGACAGAATCTCAGTAAATGGCCCAGGCTGGCCTCAAACTGGCAGTTCTCCTATCTTAGACTTGAAAGTTGTTACAACCTGTATTTATCTATTTAGTATGTGTATGTGAGTCCCTCTTTCTTTCTCTCTTGAATGAGTGTGTGTGTGTGTGTGTGTGTGTATCACTGAAATATCACCATATATACACATATGTACACACACACATATACCACCACCAACAACAAACCCCAAAACCAAAACCCTGCAGAAAATCCACCTCCTTTCACTGTGGCATAAAGTGAATAAGCCTAGTTTTTAATCTGTAAAATATTACACAAGGATTTTTTTTTGCTTCATTTCCAGGTTTGGAAAATGTGTAATTGTAGTAATAAATAGAATTCTAGCCAGGATGCCAACATTAAGATCCAGGGGCAAACACAAACTACTTGAATTTTTGAGTTACTTAAATTGAAATGACTTGAATTACTTGAAGCAAAACTGGAGAGGACTTTTAGAGTAGCTGACTTCTTGAGCACAGGCTTTTCAGACTGAATGGAGGCCACGTTAGCAGAAATGGAAAACTCAGGGAAGATTGAGAAGGGCTGAGGAAATGGTTCAGTGCTGAAGAACACACAATGCTCTCACAGAGGACTGCAATTGCTTTCCAACACCCATCCTAGGTGGCTCACAGCTGCCTGTAATTCTGGGGGATTGATGTCTTCTTCTGGACACACACACACACACGCACAGAGAGAGTACACATAATAAAGAAGAAATGAAAATAAGGGAGAGAGAGAGAGAGGAGGGAGAACAACTACTTAAGAGTGTGCTCTTCCAGGAAGCCCTCTGACGCTTTCTTGCCGGGCTAGGATACAGGCTCTCTCAGTTTCTTGCATTCCCCGTTTCTATTTGGTTCAGATTGTATGTCACATTCATTGTCCATGTATGCTCCCATCATGGCTGTAGTGCTGTCCTCAGGGATTCAGGCTCTAGCACAAGGCCAGCCAGGCTCTGAGTGGGGTCAAAAAGCTTGTGAATTGGTCAAAGCATCAGTGATGAAACAGGGTGATTCTGCCTGCATTTCCAATTGATGGTTTTATTTCAGAGAGCATTTACCATAATAAGCCTGTGTGTAAATATCTCTTAAATTTTAGTTCATTGATTTATATTGATGCATTGGTGTTTTGCCTGCATGCATATCCACAGGTCCCTCTGGAACTGGAGTTACAGATAATCGGGAGCTGCCATGTAGGTGCTGGGAACTGAATTCTAGTTCTCTGGAAGGACAGCCAGTGCTCTTAACTGCTGAGCCATCTCTCCAGCCCTGTCTAAACAATTTTATGAAAGCTATGAAGAGTTTCCTCTTTGTTTGCCAGCTGCTCCCTTGAAGCCTAAAACTCCTCCCAAGTCTATGGAGCTGCACTGTCTCTAACTTCCAAGACAAGTCCCGGAATGCTGTGTGTGAGACTTATGGACGGACGCAGCAGAGTGGTGAGGGACAAAAGCTCCAGGCTCTCTATGGCGCTGCACCTCAGGCACACTTGGCAGTGCTCTGCTCAGCTGCTGTGTGACCCTTGCCTCTCCTGCTGTGGAAATCACTGGTAGAATGAGGGCTGTTGATGGGTGTACGGGTTGAAAGCCTGAACTGGGAGGTGATGGTGGTTTTTAGGGTATAAGGATGGCACCCCCATGAATGGGAGAGGTGCCCAGTAAAGGCGCCCTAGAGAAACTCCTCACCCCTCTTTCTTCCATGAGGATACAATGATTCCATAGTAGCTTGCCAGCAGGGGAAGAAGGCCTCACCAGAACACAGCCATGATGGCACCCTGACCTCAAGTTTCAGGGCTCCAGAAGGGTGCTAACCAGCCTACTGGCTGTGTCACTTTCAGCCGCTGGGTTTGGAATTTTTGTTTGTTTGTTTGTTTGTTTGTTTGTTTTTCGAGAAAGGGCTTCTCTGTATAGCCCTGGCTGTCCTGGAACTCACTTTGTAGACCAGGCTGGCCTCGAACTTAGAGATCCGCCTGCCTCTGCCTCCCAAGTGCTGGGATTAAAGGGTTTGGGATTTTTGTATAGCAGCCAGAATCAGACAATGGCCTTGGAGTAGATTTTACTATGTGCTCACAAAAGCATCACAGATCAGTTCTGTGACGGTTCCACAGAGTAAACGATGAAGGCAAGACATCCTCAGGAGATATGGGTGTGGGAATGGAAATGTCTGCATGATACAGAGGCCCTCTGGAAGACTCAGGATCTCCTGAGGGCCAGCTGTACCCAGGCACTTTCTACACACTGTCTAATTCAATGTTCCCTTCATGGAGCTGTCACTCTACCTTTAAGTTCTAGTTGTGAAGCAAGGACTCCAGAAGTGAGGAGGCCTGGGGGTGGGGGGTCCAGTAAGTAGCAGAGCTGCCACTAGAATCCATGTCTCCTGGGCTCAGAGGCCACGACGACTCCCACCAAACTCCAGCACTAACTCCAGGATTAAAAACAAAGATTAATATATTATATATGAAAATATCCTAAAGGTACACTATTTTATGTGCTCACTAAAACATTAATAAAAAAGAAAATCCAGATAGAAATAATAAGGGGCTAGACTGTAGCTCAGTTGGTGGAGTGCCTGCTTAGCACGCATGAAGCCCTGGGTTCAATCCCCAGCGAGGTATAACCTGGGAGTGCTGGTGCATGCTTGTAACCTAGCAAAGGGAGATGGAGGCAAAGGATCAGAGGTCCAAGACCATTACCAGCTACATAGCAAGAAGGCAAGGCAGCATGGGCTATATGGGATTCTATGTCAAAAAATAATAAAAATGAATAATAAAAAATTTTAAATATTAATTTGTGAGAAATCTATGACCATTTCCTTCCTGCCTTGAAACATGGCTTTTTTTTGTTTTTTGTTTTTGTTTTTCCGAGACAGGGTTTCTCTGTGTAGCCCTGGCTGTCCTGGAACTCACTTTGTAGACCAGGCTGGCCTCGAACTCAGAGATCTGCCTGCCTCTGCCTCCCGAGTGCTGGGATTAAAGGTGTGCGCCACCACACCCGGCTGGAACATGGCTTTTAATTAGTGTGTGTGTGTGTGTGTTTGCGTGTGTGGATATGGGCACATGTGTATGCATGCAGATACCACAGAATACGTGAGGAAATCAGAGGATAGCCTGTAGAAGTCAGTTTCCTTCTAGCATGCAGATCTCTGGTATGGAACTCAGGCTGTCAGGTACAGTGACCCTGTTAGGTCTCTAGTTGGACTTCTTTAGCCAGGATCTTTATCCTCTGAGCCATCTTCCCAGCTCGTGACTGACTCTTTGAAGGGCAAAGAGGAGGCCAGTGCATGGCTCAGAAGATTGACGTTGGGAGGAGTAGCAGAAGGCATTGTGGAGGGAGGTGGCATCATACAGGGCCTTGGCACAGTTTAGGAGGCAAAAGGAAGTCCTTAGAGAAATGAAAGCAGGGGCGGGGACTCAACCGTCATGGGAACACTTGGGTCCAAGCACATCATGTTGGCCTAGCTGAAGCGACTTGTCCAGAGATCTCACTGTCAGTTATCTGTAAAGCCAAGAGGTAGGTCCATAACCCTGGTCTCCCATCCCTCCAAGGGGTAAAAACAGAGCTCACAGTCAAAGTCATAACACCTATGCACTGATGAGAGAGCTCCATCGTGTCTCCTAAGAAGTTACTTTTCCCTTGGCCAGCTCTTGTGTTTACACATACCTGTGGCTCAGTGTCTATCCAGGAGGTAGTCATAATGCTAAAACTGAATTCAAGTTAGGTTGCTTTCTACTGCTATAATAAACACCATAACCCCAATCATCTTGGAGAGGAAAGGGTTTAATTCTCCTCACAGCTGCAGTCATTCAGGAAGGGTAGTCAGGCCGAGAACCTGGAGGGTAGGAACTGAAGCGGAGACCCTGGAGGAATACTACTTACTGGCTTACTCTCTCTGACTTGCTCAGTTTGTTTTTTCATACACCGTTCCCCACCCCCCACCCTCCTTAATAACTGACCAGGGATAGCATTGCTCAAGTGGGCTGGGCCCTTCCAAATCAATTAGCAATCAAGAAAATGCCCTACAGGCTGGCCCCATGCCAATCTGATGGGGGATTTTTCTCAGCTGAGGTTTCCTCCTCTTAGATAACTCCAGCTTGTGACAGCTGACAAAATAAAACTAACCGATACAGTTTCCCACACCCACATCAGACGGCTCATAGTCGCCTGGAACTTGATCTCTGGGAGATTTGATGGCCTCTTCTGGTCTTCAAGGGTACTTGTTCTGGCATGTGCATTATACCACCCCACACATGTATACACATAATTACAGTATTTTTAATTATTTATCCATTGTGTGCCTTGGTTCCTCATTATAATGAAGAACATAAGGTATTTAGGTGATAGATTTATTGTAGATACTAAGGTGTTGTACATAAAATATGGCCACAGCACCTGAAACAGTTCCCAGTATTTGTGAGATATTACCCAAGCAGGTCATTACTGACAATTACATATGTAATAAGGAAAGCAAATAAGAAAGATTTGGATGCCTTCCATGAAGACACCTGGCATAGAAGATAAGTGGCCAGTATATCCTTGGCCCCTCGGAAGTGAAGATAATACTTTGGAATTTGACTGTAGCACTGTTAATGAAGGGGACCACCCATGGGGTGTTGATGTTTATCATGGGTCCCAGTACCTATTCAAAGGCAAATGATGCTGTTTGCTTTCTGCCTTCTCCCCAGTGGCCAAAGAGCTTGCTAGCACAGCATCCTTAACTGTGCCCCCATCTGTCCACACCTTTGACCCCAGCAGAGCCTGGTTCACAAATAGCAAGCATGTGTGTGTAGTCAAAGCCACCATTGCTGTATTCCACACCACTGTCCCCTTGACTGTGTTCTTTCTGCCGGAAACCTTGCCGAGCACACAATCATCTGTCACAGCAGCAATGTCCCTTGCCATCTGCTGATACCCTCTGGCTGTATCAAACATCATAGGAGACCCGCCACAACCCAGACCATACCCCTACCTTGCTCAGATGCCTCTATGCACCTCTGGGGCTGACCCTCCTCCCACCCCTGCTCCCCAGGAGAGTGTTTGAGGCTCACCACCCCCACCCCTGACTGCCTTGGCCATGTCTTCTCCCTGCCTCTCTGAGCCGCTGCTCCACACCCCAAACCGCAATTCCCTGGACTTTGGCATCTCTGCACCTTTACCCAGTGTCTCCCTACCATGGTGGTCTCCCCAGAGCATCTCACACCCAAAGACTCCAAGATTCTTTTCTCACATTGTTCTCACAGCCTGACTCTGCAGCATTTCTCATGCACTGGCCGCCTGTGTGAGTCAAACGGACACTCAAAGACTACACAAAGACCGGGAGCCACTCTCACTTCCCCATCCTCCTGCATCTCTCTTCCTCCGTTCGTTCTCACACTTCTGAGTGGCTTCCCGAACACTCCCAAATGTAACCCAAATCCAGTAGACGAGGCCCCAGTCTTCTGTTACATCTATTCTTGTTTGTAAAGATGTCCTGAAAGAGCTTCTTGCCTCCCAGTCTGCTGCTGCTGAGGGAGACCAACCAACACTGCATCATTTTGTATGCGGGTTGTTGTCAGCAGCCTTCCACCAGGCTTCCTTTCTGTCTCAGATCCATCCAAGCGCCTTATACAAGCACCCCATTGCCACACCCAAAGTTTCTGTCACACTCCTCTTGGGTCTGGTTTTGCCTTTCCACTCTCAGCTACTCCCTCGTGTCTCCTGAGCTATTTCTTTTTCTTTTTCTATCAGACTGAATTTTGTTTATATTAATTTTTATTTTCTATCTATCTATCTATCTATCTATCTATCTATCTATCTATCTATCTATCTTATTCACTTTATATCCCGCTCACTGCCCGCCTCCCGGTCACTCCTCCCACAATCCTTCCTCCATCCCTCCTCCCCTTCTCCTCTGAGCAGGTGAGGGTCCTCCTGGATAACCCCCATCACTATCCTAGCACTTCAAGTCTCTGCAAGACTAGGCCCTTCCTTTCCCACTGGGGCCAGACAAGGCAACCCAGCTAGAAGAACATATCCTACAAACAGGCAACAACTTTTGGGATAGCCCAGTCCTGAGCTATTTCTAATGCCAAACAACCCCATGCTATTTTCTTTTGGAGAAGTGAATTAGGGTCTCCTTATGTAAACACAGGCTGACTCTGACCTCAAATTTGCAGCCCCCCTACAGCCTCCTGAGCTGGAACTATAGATGTGTGCCACCCAACCTAGTTGCCCTGCTTTGTTTCTGGCCTTTGAACCTTGGTGACTATTTTTTCCCTTTTCTCTCCTTTCCAAATGCTTTTATTATATGGTTACCTCTGGGCATAGGAGGTGGCTGAGTTCAGGGACATCGACATTCAGTGTGGTCTCACAAACATGACTGATCTCTGGGTTTCTGGTGGGCAGTGCCCTTTGGTTAGTTGCTGCCTATTTGCTGGCCTGAGATCGGGGTTCCTGGCTCTCCGGAGTGCTCACATGAAGTCATCCCTCTCCATGAGGAAAGTCAGCCACCATTGTTCGGAGACACCTCCTTGAATATGTCACCACAGCACTAAGTCCCAAGGAGTAGGTCTCCCAGTTCATTTCTGCTGTTGAGAATCTGTAGATTTTTATTTTTCTGAATAGGATGGCTTCTTTTTGTCTTTGGGACAGGATTTCTGTCACTCTGTCCTACTTTGCTCTTAGTTCTGGACTGCTGTAGGAAGAGGGACCCTCTGCTTGGGGATGGCTGGGAGGGGTCAGTACTAGCAGAGGTTAGCTCCCTCTGGGAGTCAGGCTATCCCAAGACTCAAGAGGAGTGGCAGATGAGACAAAGCTAAAGGACAGAGGAAGTTAGCAGAGAACAGAGAACAGAGAACAGTGAAGCCATAGGAGCAGAGAGACTGGGGGGGGGGGAGCAGAAACTATTCTATATCATGTTCTTCTAAGGTAAGTATATTAAATATATTCTTTACTTTTGTCTCTTTCTTTCTTCTTTCTTTCTTCTTTCTTTCTTCTTTCTTTCTTTCTTTCTTTCTTTCTTTTTTTCTTTTTTTTTTTTTTTTTTTTTTTTTTTTGAGACAGGGTCTCCTTGCCATATAGCATAAGCTGGTCTTGAACTCAAAATCCTGCTTTAGCCAGCCAGGAGTTGGATTACAGGTATGAGCCACCAGACCAGCTTTTCCTTCTTTTCTTCCCTTTTAAAAATTGAGACAGGGTTATATTATGTATCCTTGCCTGGCTTGGAATTTTCTGTGTAGACCTGGTAGGCTTTGCAGTCACAGAGATCCACAGGATGTTACCTCCTGAGTGCTGGGATAAAAGATGTGTGCCACCATACCTGCCCTCTAGGATTTTTTTAAAAAAAAATACATTTCTGTACATATTTCAATGAAGGACGCTTCTTCTAAACATAGTCATGAAGAAAGTGTTCGTAAATGCATTCTGGAATATCTGTATCCTTCCCTACATATTCCTCTAATGTTCCCTTCTCATTTTCTCTGCCCTTCCCCCTTTTCTGTCAGTGTCCTTCCTCTGTCCCTCAGTGTCCCTTTACTTCCAAGTCAAATGGAGGTTCTACCACCTGATGTCCCCAATGACAACAATCCTTTGAAGTGTGACCCAGCACCATTTTCTCAGTTACACAGACTCACTTGCACAGCTCAAGGACAGCGAATAGACTCCATTTGTCAGTGGACGTCTGTGGCAGTATGCCAGTGTCACACTGGGACTGTCATGAGTTAATGCAGCCATCGTTGGAAAACACCATCTGCCTTGAGTGGTTGATTTTGTTTGTGGGATTGGGGTCTCACCACTGCTCGGGTAGCTCCACAGAACTACCTCTATAGCCCCTTGAGCAGGTTTTTACTTTTGCTTTTTGTGGTTCAGGCTAGGCTTGAACTTTCAACCTTGCTTCAGCCTCCCACATCAACACAGCCTCTACAGACAAGTCCTAACCCCACAATCCATTGCCTTCCCCAGAGTATCCTACTAGACTCTTCCTTCTAGCCCTCTCCCCACCTCCCCATCCTCTGATCTGACTGCCCACCTAGTTAGTGCAAAGCTAGGGACCTCCTCTTCACTGCCCTCCGGCCACCCACAGCCCTGCAGATCACTGGGTTACTCTGTCCTTTACAGCTGTAAGCCTCCGGGAGAGCTCTCTGAGTTGGGGCCTGGCTCTTTCATCCTCAGGGATTCTAGAGCACCTCTCCAGGGACTTGTAGCACCCTCTCTCTTAGGTTACAGAGAACCTGCTTCATTTGCCACCTTCTCCCAGTTCATGGTTTCCGCAAAAAAGAAAGTGACACATATATTACGAAAGGATCAATCTCACCCAAACCATGCAATTGGGATGCCATTCCCATGCAATGCCTGGAATAATTCCAGTTTAATGATTTGTTTTGAAATACTGCTCCTGGTGAGCCAAGCCATACCATCCATTTTATGCCTCTGGGGTCTAACATCTAGCATCATGCTGGGTCTAGTTCCCTTACTTAGCTTTCTAAACACTGCATCACCCTTTACATCATAGCAGCTCTTTGAAGTTTAAGGAGCACTTAAGCAGCAGTGTGTGTGTGGTGTCACTTTCCTGACTTTACAGAAAAGAAAACCAGGGCCCAGAGATAAGAGATACACCCTGAAAGAGCTAAAGTCAACATATCTTGTTCCAGAGCCCTTGCTTTCTACCACGGGAAGCCACTTCTTCCGGGACACTTTTTTTAAGGCCATGGGTTGACAGGCAGCTTGGTGATCTGGCCTGTGAAGTCCAGCTTCATCCCTAGTTACTGGGTGGTCTGCACTGAGTGACTGACTTCCCAAATGCTGAGCATCTTGTATGCGAATGGGCAGCAATCCCACAAATAAATAAATAAATAAATAAATAAATAAATAAATAAATAAATAGGGATTCCTCTGGGCTTGGCGGCATAGGCCTATAATCCCAGCCACTAGGAGGTAAAGGTTAGAGAATAGCAAATCAAAGCTTTACCTAGGCTATAGTGGGAGTTCAGTGCCTGCCCAAGCAACTTAGTGAGACACTGTCTCAAAATAAACATTAGGAAAACAAACAAACGAACGAACAAAAGCCCTGGGAATTTAGCTCAGCGGTAGGGCACCTGCCGCACCTGCTTGGGGTCCTGTATTTGATTCCTAGTACCACAATAAGCAAACAAACAAATAAAGCAAAACAAAAAATAAAGGATTTGATGGGAAAGGGTGTATCAAATGCCTCAGACTCAGTCAGGGTTCAGTAAATGCTAGCCCCTTGCTTGCTCCCACACTACCTGTACCTGCCTCTAATCCTGTGCTGAGGAGTGGTTCCTATGTCCTTGCCCTAAAGCAAAGTGCTTGCTGTGTGTACATGCAGAAGATTGCTCACTCACCCAAGAGACAACGCATCGATAAGGGCACATGAATTTCCCCACTCTGAGATATAGCTCTTAATCGATCTTCCTCTGCTTGATTGGAGGTGTGGGGTTGTTTTGTTTTGAGATTTCCCAGAGTATGTGTACAAGGGCTCACCCACAGCCCTGTGCAGTTTGCTTTATCTACAGATCATAATCTGAGCTCTTCTCTCATACATAAGCCTTCACTCCACCCCCAGGTACCAAGCTACAAAGTTTTATGGTTTCTTAAAACCCAAATCACCATCAAAAGACCTGGGTTTTGTTGCTGTCTGCTTGTTTTTGAGACAAGCTCTCTATAGACTTGGTTGCCTAAGAATTTGGTATATAGCCAAAGATAACCTTGACTTCTGGTTCTTTTGTCACCCAAGTGCTTGGATTCTAAGCATGTGTCATCATGCCTAATTCATGTGGCGCTGATGATCAGATCCAGAGCGTTGTGTACGCTAGGCAAGCAACCCACCAATTTGGTCACATCCCTAGGCACACACCATGACATGTGTGCAGAAGTCAGAGAGCAATTTCTAGGAGCTGGTTGTCTCCTTCTATCATGTGAGTGTGTGATAATAACACATCTGCTAGAGCCTTGAACTTCCCAGCCTCCATAAGAGTGGGAATTTAATTTCTGTTGTTTATAAATTACCCAGTGAGAGATATTTTGTTATAACAGCTCAGATGGACTAAGTCCTGGTCCTGTGTAAGCCCCTAGAGAAACAATGTTTCATGTTTTACAAGGTAGAAAACAATTCTCAATTAACTTTGTTTAAATTCTGGAATAACTTTGGAAGAGTTCACCCTGGTGGGCAACTCCAGGTGGAGTTAGTGCTAATTGCCCCAGGAGGAAGAGAAGAGCCTCAATTGGTGCCTCATTCCAGTGGGAACACTTTGTTAGCTCTACTGGGACCTTAGCCTGATTGGGAATGAGCCTTACTATGGGTTAGTTAACCCAGACTTCCACCAAGCCTTTGCATTAGGCAAGCCACCCGATTGAGATTTATGCAGTAATTTTAAACCTTAATTTTAGGCAACCAAATGACCTGCAAGCCACGCCCTAGGGTGAGTTTCTAATATTGATTACATTTTTTAAAAGAGCACATTAATGGCATATCTTTTATTGGTATTTAAATTTTTAAATTACATTTTATTTATTTGGGGTAAATGTATTTTTTTCATTAAAAATTTATTACATGTGTTTATGTGCACGTACCACAGAACACAAATGGAGATTCTCCTTCTAACCATGGGAGTTCCAAGGGTTTGATTGTCAGGCTTGGTAGCAAGTACCTTTACCCAATGAGCCACTTCTCCTGACCTTTTAAAAATGGGAATTTGTGGTGTCCCGTGAACCCATTGTTATTGGCTGAGGTTTGCAATAGCAAGGTTAAGAGATTGCACAACCCACCACAAGGCATGCATTGGCTCCAAAGTGAACATAGAGTTGGCACACGACCCAGCAGGCAAGATGGAGCACAGGCTGCTGACCTCTGCCTCACCCGCCCCCATTGCTTAGGCCTCCGCCCTAGCCAGAGTTAGACAGGGCAATGGTCAGATTCAGACTCTGGCTCAGCAAGGCTCCAGAACTCATACGGGCTCTAGGTTGGGGCTCAGCTGCACTTGGGAGCTGGAGTACCCACTATGGAAGTGGGAGGAACTGCAGAGTAGATCATGAAAGTGTCCAGGCTTGCTGGACTCTGGGCTGGAAGACAATAGTGCTAAAAAGTCCCAAGGAGAATAGATCCCAGGCATCCAAGAAGCCAGAGAGGCAGCTGTTGACAGGCAGCCAGAGGCAGGAATGGCTTAAGAGAGAGTTGGAGCAGTTCTGGACTCCCAAGCATCTCTAATCTTAAGGAAGCTTTCATGAATTATTACCTACTTAAGGCACACCCACAGTCACATCCATGCATGCATGCACGCACACACACACACACACACACACACACACACACACACACACAGAATAACATGATTTCCACACTCAATCAGCTTAGTAACATCTAAGTATTTTCTTATACAGATTGACTGTTCCTAATAAAAAAATTCAACATTCTCCAAAATCTAACGTTTTTTTGAGCAATGACTGGGACCCTCATATTGTGGGAATGTAGGTGCTTTAAAAATATTGTACCGGGGGCCGGAGAGATGACTTAGAGGTTAAGAGCACTCGCAGCTCTTCCAGAGGACTCACATTCCATTCCCAGCAACCACATAGTGGCTCACAATTATCTGTAACTCTAGTTGCAGGGCGTCTGATGCTCTCTTCTGACCTATTTGGACACCAGACATGCAAGTGTCACACAGACACACATGCAAGTAAGATATCAATACACATAAAATGAAATTGGTTTTGGTTCCAAGAATTTTGGATAAAGGATAATCAACAACATTTATTTGCTTCAGTTTTTTTTTTTTTTCTTTCCAAGACAGGGTTTCTCTATGTGGCCCTGGCTGTCCCAGAACTCACTCTGTAGACCAGGCTGGCCTCAGATTCAGAGATCTGCCTGCCTCTGCCTCCCAAGTGCTGGGATTAAAGGTGAACACCACCACTGCCCAGTTCTTTTTAAATTTAAATTTACATTGTTTATTTAGTTAGTACACATGTGTATCTGTGTACATAAGCCCATGCCATGGTATTCGTGTGGAGGTGAGGGGACAACCTGTAGGAGTCAGTTCTCTTTTGTGACTACAAGGGTCCTGGGAACCAAATTAATCTTCCCCAGTCAGTTCCACAAACTGGGGACCAAGTCTTCAAACATAAGAGCCTATGGTAACCATTCTCATTCCAACCACCACAATGTGTTTAACATTCTTTCAAAGAAAGCATTTACTTTCTGTGTATGCACGATGCCTACATATATGTTTATGTATCTTGTAGGTGCAGATACCCATGGAGGACAGAAGAGAGCTCTAAAACACTTGTGACTGTTGGAATTACAGTTGGTTGTGGAATGTTTGATCTATCTTTTCTTTTTCTTTTTCTCTCCTCTTCCTCCTCCTCTTCCTCTTCCTCCTCCTCCTTTTTAGAAGGTGCTAAAGAGTTAGAACTGGAAAAGGCCTCAGCCATAATAAAAAGGCACTGCTGGGGATGTTGCCCAGTTGACAGAGTGCTTGCCTAGCATACACAAGGACCTGGGTTCAAGCACCAGGATGAATTAAAGAAACATGGTAAGGAGCACTTAGCTGTAATCCCAGCACTTGGGATATAGAAGATCACAAGAATTATTGGAAGAGTTTGGCAGATTTGTCAGTTGATGTGGCGGATATCAGTTTGCTATCCTGTAACTAGTTGTCATTGTTTTGTGTAGCTGAGACAATGCATAATAGAGGGAGGCCAATGCTTTGGAGGTAGACAGGTAGTTAACTTTGCACACAGCACTGTTTTGAATACTGGGAACATATCATATTGGGGACCAAGACACTTTTCTTGTCCTGATGCTGTCTGGACCAGGCTCTGGGTTTCTGTCTCACAATGACCCATGTGGCTTGCTCAAGACATACACTTCATGCAACAATTTGCTTCTTCAGGTTTGTGAAATAGTACAAACCATAATTGTGCTGGGACAGAAGACAGGTGATTATTTGGGGGAGGACCGCAGGACCACAGCAGATTACAGTACAGAGACTGAGGTTACAGAAGGATGGGGACAGTTTCCCCAAGAGCAAGAGGAGACCAAGAGACCTTTTTTAAGACCAAGAGAGAATATTTTAGAAATCTGATGGCAAGGCCAAAGAGCTGACAGGACCCAGTAAGAGCTGAAGGTCATATCAGGATATTTGGACTTTATTCTATAAGTCGTGGGAAATCACAGTTATTACTTGGAGAAGGATGGCGATAGTTTTGAGTTTAGGAACAGGTCCTCTGGCAGCCATCACATGGAGAAGAAGTTGTGAGATGGGACAAGACAATACTTTCTGCAGGCCTGTTAGAGCACGGGCAAGGAAGGCCTCCACAGCAGACTGGGTCAATGGCTCTGCATTTCATCCTCATGTTAAAGAAAGCACCAGTGGAGACGCCAGCACACTAGGGGAAGTGAGAGAGTCAGTTTAAAAACACATTGAATTTGAGATCCTTGTGAAATATCCGATGGAACTGCTCAGAAGGTCATTTGGATGTGTTCTTTCCTGAGAGAAGCAGTTCTGTTTGGTGACAGCCCCGTTCAAACACTTTCCTAGACTCTTCTCCCAGTCTCCACAGATTTTCTGCCATAGTCTCTGAGCTCCCACGGTGACTTCTTTCCAAATAGTTGCAAATGGGTATCCCTGGGTGAAAGTTCTAGAAGGGATATTGTCTTCTCGATAAGAAAAGACAGCATCTGATGTGCCTTCTGCCCTTGCCCTTCCTCCAGCGGCAGATCACAGCTGGATGCTCAGACAAGCAGCAGCGATCCTGTGCATGGGGCTCAAAGCCTTAGAGTAAGAATTAAAGACTTTCTGCACTGGGCAGATGAGGTAGGAACTTGGACCCTCTACTACTTAAAGAAAAAAAATTCCTTTCTTTAGTTAAGATGCTGGAACAATTCTTCCATTTGATGTCATTTCTAGCAAAATATGATCTTAATTGGTTCAAGAGCTAAAGCCCCGGGAGACAGATGTGGGTTGGCGATTGAGGTCCAAGCCAGGGTGGAGGTGTAACTGACAGCCGTGTGGCAGATGTAAAGAATGGGCACTTAGAGGTACACACCTGTAAACAGTCCTTTCGAGTTCAGGGACTGAGAGGGCTGGCTCCTAGGTGATGTTGAAAGGAGGCGTGCCTCTTCTTAGGGCGGGAATCCTTAGGTTGTTTTTGATATTGTTGACATTTCTATAATCAAATATTCAAAATGAAACAATGCATTTGGGGTTAATCAGTGACTCCTTGACCCTGGGACATTATTTTGTTATCACATTCGAGGTGCTTAAGCAAAGCTTTGCTGGCTCTGGTCCTGGGTAGTGATTATCTCCCAACTGGCACAGGTGGGGCTCAGGTGCTGATCTGGAAACCTCTGCTCTCCTTGGTTTCTCATGAATCAGTGAGCCCTGGATTTCTGGCCACTAAAATCCTAGTGGAAGAACAGCCCAGGGCTATGGTGCAATTTAATGAGACCTGGACAGTCTTCATCAAAGTTATTGCCACAGCCCTTTGACTTGCCTGATTTTTCTCCCTTGTGAACCTGGAAACATGACTTGCCTATCATACACATTTGGACATTTACCCCCCCCCCCCCACCAGCCCCCTTTGTTTTTGCTGGGATACACACAGTAAGGATATATCAGGACAGAGCTTTCAATCCTCTGGCTAATGGTTGTTCTCCCCCTGCCCCCACCTCTGCACACAAGCACAGCACTCTAAATGCCTCATTCTGTTTGCCTTTCTCTTGCCCTTTCAAGTCCTTGCATGCTGTTTTCTTGCCCAGAAATGTCTCTCCACACATTCTCTTACAGACTGCCCAACTCATAGCACCCAGAGTCACTTTCTGCTTTGCCTGGCAGTTGGGAATGGCTAGAGCCTAACTCTCCATCTTGTCCCTCTCCCTTAACCCTTTCTTCAGGTTGCTTACAAATCCTACTGAGTTCTGTGTGTTGAGAATCTGGGAAATGTGTGCTTCATCAATAGTGTGGTTCACCAGTTCAAGAGCTTCAGGTCTTGCCCAGTTATGTTAATTTGCCCTTCCTCCAATAAATGTACCCCATCAATGTTATCTGCCCTCCCTTTAGAAATGTACCCACATCAATGTTATCTGCCCTTCCTTTGGCAAATGTTCCTACATCAGGCTCTTGCTTAAGATTCTTTGGGCTTCAAATGGAATCGTTCCTGCAGATCTACCAGGCCTAGTTTCTCCGTACCAGGTGGAGAGTGAACCCACCACACTGCTGGTCCTTACCCTGCAATCTCCTCGTCAGCCTGGCTCAGACCTCCTTCCTCTGGGCTCCTAGAGGACCAGCTAGGCACAGGAGATACAAACGTGACCCTCTCATTAGACTGCCTAGGGTCCCAGCTATTATCCAGGGGTCCTAGGGAGGCAATTTTAGTTCACCAGGTCAGTTTCACCATATGGGTCAAAACAGTACTTGAGTTATAGGACTGTTAGATTTCAAAATTATTTAGGAGCAGGGTGTATTAGGTACTAGGGTTGTTACAGCCATTTGGATCCATGGGGTAGGTAAGTCTGCTTTGAACTCCTCTATTACCTACCACACTATCTGATAGGTGATAGATATTTATTAAGCATTTGTTGCAATACTAGTTCGGTAGCTTCCTTTGTTAAGGTGTCTTGTTGCGTTTCATTTTGGCAGTTTAAAATACAGAAGTGTTCCTCTCACACACCTGAGCTCAAGTCTTGGTTTCCAGTAGACATCCAGTTCATTTTTGCCAGTTCCCATATAATATGATCTTATGTGAGTGTTCGTGTGTGTGCTGACACATGTGCATGAGTGTGCGTATACAGGCCAGAGGTAAACTTCAGGTGTCATTCGTTTTCCATATAGAGAAACAAAGCAAAACCAAACATACTGTTGAATGGACTTCTTTGTTATTTTGGGAAGTAGTGGTCTGTTGAAAGCTTTCGAAGCTGGGGTTCTTTCTGTTAATTGAAAAGCAAATATAGGAGCTGAAGAGCAAGCTTAGTGGTTAAGAGAACTGGCTGTTCTTCTGGAGAACCTGAGTTGAATTTCCAGCACCCACTTGGCAGCTCACAACTAACTGTAACTAACTCTAACTCCAGTTGGAGAATATGATATCCTCTCTGGTCTCTTGGGGAGTGCATGCACAGATATACATACAAGCAAAGCACTTACACACATAAAATAAAAAATACATTAATAAAATATTTTTTGAGACTGTTTCTCTACATAGTCCTGGCTTTCCTAGAGTTCACTCTGTAGGCCCAGCTGGGTTTGAACTGAGAGATCTGCCTGCCTCTGATTCTTGAGAATGCTGGGATTAAAGGCATGAGCCACCACTGTATATATATATATATATATATATATATATATATATATATATATATATATATACAGGTGTACCTTGACTTTCAATGGTTCACCTCTGATAGACCTATTTGAATGACATCCAACCGTGAACAATGATACTCATCTCTGGCCCCTCCCCTTTGGTTGTAGCTCACAGACTCATTTAGAAAATAACAGCTGTCTAGCCCTGTTCCGCATAGTGTGGCCAGGCAGAATCTTGCAGGCTGGCTCACAAAGTATGGGAAGTGCCTCTATTCATGGTGTTATGAGTGTGAGATAAGAACGAAGGGCAAAAGGCTCTCAGGTGTGAAAGTCAGGGAGGTCTTCAAGGAGCAAAATTTTAAAGAAAAGTGGGGGAGTTGGCCAAATTCAGGAGCTGAGCAGCATCTTCATAGCATGGGGAAAGTTTGATGGAGACGAACACAAAAGACAGTAGGATGTATCTATTATTTTTAAGTCAGTTCTCTCCTTACATTTTACATGGGTTCCTGAGATCAGACTCAGCCCGCCAGGCTTGCATGTTAAATGCCTTTAGACAAACCCGTTGAGCCTGGAGGTTGCGATGTATTCCAGTTCTGATGCTGGAACCGGTAAGAGGCCTGTGGTTGACAAGGGTGTAAAGCTCACTAAAGAAAGTAGAAAACGCTGTGCATAGCCTAAAGGGAAGCCACAAACTTTTTAGTACTTTACTCAGTGTATACTTTTAAAGGATCCCAGCACCTGGTTTTCTGTACATTCTGAGTTGTTGTCCCTTACCTTTGTCCGTACAGGACACTTAGAGTGACTTCCTGGGAATCTCTGGAGCTGCCTGGGGGTGTTGTTTCTAGTCTCCTCGTTTGAGGTCTGTGGTCAGAGTTAGACACTGAGATGTCTCTTTGTGCAAGTTTAATCTTGTCAGAGAAAGGTTTCTTCTCATTCTTGCCCCAATTAAAACAGACCGCCCACACTAATAGAGGCTTGATCCCATCCTAAGAGAAAAGTGGGTGCTGGAAGCCTCCGATCTTACTTCACCCGCACGTCGGGGTTGGCCGGGCTCCCCCCCGCCCCTTTTCCTAACTCCTCAGGCTGATGACAATCTCTCCCACTTCTTCGGATTCCCACCCAGGGTCCAATAGCTACAGATCTCCCAGCACCATCAGGATGGGTCATTTGCGCCTGCCCCGGGAGCGGTGGGTGGGACTGGGCAGGGGGCGGGACGGCCCAGAGGCTCGGTGGGCGTGGCCTGCCTCTGGGCAGGTTCGGTGACGGCTCTAGCCCCGCCCCTGCCCTTTGGGTAAGGGAGGAGGGAGCCGGAGAGCGCGCGTTGCCTGAGCCGGCCCGAGAGCGGCCGAGCAGGGTGTGTGGGGCGTCAGCGCGATGGCTCCGGCTGTGGACCGCAAAGGCTATTGGGGCCCCACGACCTCCACATTGGACTGGTGTGAGGAGAACTATGTGGTGACCTTGTACGTCGCTGAGTTCTGTGAGTGGAGCCTGAGGCGGGGAGTGAGGGCGCGCGCAGAGGGGGGAGACGTGTGGGAGAACGCGGAGGGCGAACCTGGCGGCGAGGGTAGGCTCCAGGCCGGGCCCGCGAGCGGCAAGCTAGGCGTGCGCGGCCGTGGGAAGCCGAGGAGCCGACGTGGCCGCCGGTGGTGCCTGGGCTGGCTTCAGGGGGGCCTTCAGGTTGGGGACGAAAGGGACGTACTAGCCGCGCCTGGACCTCGGATGAGAGCGTGAGGCGCGCCGCTGGGAATAGGAGTTCTTACCTGAGCGCCGCCGCTGCCAGGCCGGCCACTGCCCGCCCTGAAGTCGCTCGGGGCTGAGGAGGTCTCTGCCGGGAGGGCCCGACTGCTGCTACCCGGCCTCAGCCAGCCGGGCACAGAGAAGGGGACGCTCACTGGCTTCATTCTCCCTCAGTCTGACAAACTCTTCAGGGGCCTGCCCTTCTTCATCTGACCTTTCTCAGTAGACCATTCACTTCCAGGAGACAGTTACCGTTTCTCAGTGTGGGAGCCTCCCACCCCCATTCTCACGCCTATTGCCTGCCACCCCTACCCGGTGCCTTCTACTAGAGATCATTGTTCATCTTGCCCTAGAGGTGGTAGCCAGGGCACCTAGTCACTACCTTCCGCAGCCGCTCTCCCAAGAGACCACCTCTCTCTGCTTCCCCCACGGCATCTAGCTTATCAGACTTTCTAGGGGTTAGTGGTCATCTGAGGACACTTATTTCTATGAAAGCACTTTTAGAGTTCACGATTTGCTGCTGCTAGAGACCAGCATTACTAGCCAGATTAGGGTTTTCTCGGTGTGTGTGTTTTCTACATGATTATTGCATCCAAGAAAGAAAGAAATCAGCCACTTCTTCCACCCGCTTTGGTTAGCTTTTGAGGCGTTTGATCGTCCTTTTTTGGGTTTCTGGCAAGGAACAGAGAATAGTCTTTGGTTGCTACTGCCTTCTTTTGAATGGATCCACTTTATTAGGCCGTGAGGCAAAAGCTCTTAGCTAACGTTCTGTTCTGTTAAGTTCTTCTGGAGGACGAGTTTCAGGCCAGATGATCCCACAGAAAGTCTTGTAGTTTTTCAGGACGTTTTTTCAGCCCCATGCCCTTGAGGCCATGATTTAGATTGAGCGTCAGAACCACTAGTTTAAATAAATAGTTTTTATACAGCAAAGGAAAAAATGGGCAAAGGGGATCATTTATAGGGTAATTACTTGGCAACACAAACATTGGCAAAGGAAGCACTTTGCCTGTTAGTTTTTAGACAGTTTTGGCAAGAATACCAGAGAGGCTCATGACCGCTAGGGAGACTTAAAATCATGTTCTTTAAGCTAGAAGTGTGTAGCTTTTTATTTTTCCACTCTTGGGGGTCTTCAAATATTGCATGGGCTTGGAGTTCATTTACTTTCTCGAGATTGTAGAATTCGGTGCAGTGGATAGAATAAAATAACTGCAAGGGGAAATATTTTTGTTTCAACATAAGACAAAACTTTCTAAGCATTGATACTGGCATGGGACAAGTTGGCATGGGTGTATAAGAGCAAGAGCCATTTGTCATTGAAAGTGCTAAAATAGGCATCGCTCACTTAAGTCATTTATTTTAGGAGGAATCGTGTAGTAAAGGTACTCGCTTTTTGCAGTTTTATTAATCTACATTAGTAATAAAAACTTTTGGTTTAGAACCAAGGTTTTAGATTAGAATCAAAAGAGAAAATTGGCAGTTGAGTCATGTGAGAACAGTTGAACTGTGAGAGAGGAAGATACTAGTGTTTTGGCAAATAGCTCTGAGAAATGGGAAATGGTTTACTTCTTCATGTCCTCAGAAAAGGAAACTGAGTAGACTGTAGGAAGGTTTAGACATAGCAATCAAAGGGGTTGCGTGAAGAGGGTAAATGGATGTGTTGGCAACCCTTTGTGTACTACCTTGGGAAAAGATGATCTGAAGGAAGCTGAGACAGATTGTTTGACCGTATAACATAGTGGTAGATATCGTTATTTGGAGTGTGAGGATTTAGCCTTTGAATATAGTATGCAGCTTTAAAAAGCTGTGTGTTGGCACATGCCTACAATTCCAGCACTTAGTGGGTAGAAGCAGGAAAATGAGTTCTAGAGCAGGCTCTGCTCTATGAAACACTTTCTCAAAACAAAATAAGCAAGCAAGCAAAGGGTGATTAATAATAACGTGTATTCCTGATAAGTGTAGTTTTATCATGTTTACATTAATGAGTTTTAATGATAGTATTATCAAGGATAGCAATAGTTATTATCTCAGTACTCACTGTGTATCATAGTTTGATGTTTATATCTCTTTTGAGTTTGCAGTAATTCTACGAAGAAGGTATTATTATTCCCATTTCACAGACTAAGAACTTGAAAGGTTTGTTAATTTTTAATTTTTAGCTTGTTCTGTTTTGAGAAAGATTTCTAGCTCAGATGCTCCAGGGGTTCAATGTATAGGCTGGGTATAGGCTGGGATGACCTCAAACTTTTGATGCTCTTCCTGTCTTAGCATCCCAAGGCTGATATCACAAGAGTGAGACTCAATCCCTGGAAAGAGTGTATAGTTCTTTTATTTTTGGTTGTAAGCCTAGCCTTCAAAGGCTGAACCATCTCTCTAGCCCAGGCATATGAAGTAATTTATCTAAGCTTGCAGTAAGTTGTATTGAAAGAGAAGAGTATTCAGGTTGAGATTGCATTCTAAATCTATTATGCACGTTTGATTCTCCATCAGTTGTTTTTTTGGTCTTGCATTCAAGAGAGAACAGACATGAAATTCTATATTATCATAAAAGACAAACTGGGCTACCATTCAAGTTATTCAGTCATCTTTTGCCATTCATTGTGTGTATTTTGGGTAATAATTGAGCTTGGGGAGCTATAGATGTGGCAGGGGTAACTCTTAGTCCTGAAAGGCTATCTTTTAAATATCAGCCCATATCGATTAAAACTTTTTATTTGAAAAGATTGTAAGGACCAGTGGGAAGGGTAGAGATTCTTTAGTTAAGAAATAACAAGCCCCTCAATGTGCCTAAAGTTGTAGGGGTAAATGGTTCCTGTTTTATATGAGACTATCCAAATAACAATGCAAGCTAGAACTGGGCAAAAGATACTTTATGTGGTAGAGGGAGTGTGTATGCACCACATTGTATGGTGACCAGAGAATAAGTTGCAGAAGTCAGTTCTTTCCTTCCACCATGTGGGTTCCAGAGACCAAACTTAGTTTATCAGGCTTGGCGGCCCTAAAGCAATCTTATAATCAATAGTTGAAAAGTTATAGTTGTTTTGCAAACTTTAAAAGCTTTTGTCAAACAGGACTGGCAAGATGGCTCACTTACCTGCTGCCAACCTCCATGACCTGAGTTCAATTCCCTAAACATACAAGGTGGGAGAGAACTGACTCCCACAAGTGGTCCTCTGACCTCTCCACTTGTTCCTCTGCTACCACATACACAAGAATGTTTTATTTCTTTGCAAAATAACTTATCAAATGTAGTTTAAACAGTGCTTGCCTTCTTATCATGTAATGTGGAATGAATGTATTTCTTGTGCATTGACAAATCCTTTCTGAGTTTGGATAATCTTTTATTTAGAGTTTTATTCTTTGCACTCTCTGGATTGTGAAAATATTTCCAAGACTTCCTTTAGTTAGAATTGTCTTAGTTTTCTTTGCTGTTGGTCGGTATTATTCTTCTGGGTTATCTTTACTGTTTCCCCCCACAACTGTCGTGTTCTTTAAGTTGGTAAGTTTGCCTTAACTAAGTTCGTCAGGCAGTATAGCTTTAGCCTCTTAAATGATAGCAGCATCAACATTTCCATGGTTTTCTGTTTCTCTTGTATCTCTGTTTACATTTGTTTGGAATTTCTATCAATTGAAGTTTGTTGTTTGCTCTTTCCTCACTGTTGGCTAGTTATTCAGTGACTTTGAAAGTAACCAACTTCGAAAGAATTGACTTAGCTGGTTACACACACAAAAATATTTATGTAGTTATATGTAGGTTGAAGATCTAGCAGTGAAGATTGTAGTATATTTAGTTGGATTGGTTTTATTTACCTAAATTCTGTCAAACTAAAATATGTACATATTGGAGCTCTGCTTGCTATATGAAGATTGTGTATTAATTCTCAAACATTCCTATTAAGAGGGTGATGCAACCCTATTTTAAAAAGAGAAATTAGATCTGAAAGAAGTTACCGCCTCAGTCTACCACATTATAGAAAGTGGCATTTTAAGTACTAGGCGTTTAATGGAAGAAATATTGCCTAAAGGAAGAGGAGAGTTCTAAGCTTTTTATTGACTTAGAGAAGAAATTACTCAATCAAAAATTAATTAGGGATCTGGGTGTGGTGGCTCATGTTTATAATTCCAGGACTTGGGAGGTAGAAACAGGTGAGTCAGAAGTACAAGACTATTCTTAGTTAGTTTGAAGACAGCCTAGGCATTGTGAAACCCTGCCTTTAATTTTTTTTCTGGATTTGTCATTTAGTAAATATGTATTGAGCTTTTTAGTCATTGTCTCAGGCTGTAAAACTCTTACGTATAGGCAGCTCTCTGTTCATGTAGTTGGAAAGTCCAGTAGATACTTTCCCCCCAAGACTAGAGATTGAACCTAGAAATGCATGCATGCTGAGCTGTATCTATGTATTTATACTTAAAAGTCTACATTTCTATGTGTCTATCTGTCCCTCTACATATGTGTATGTATGTGTGTGTGTGTATGTATGTATGTATGTCTATCTACCTATCTATCTATCTATCCATCCATAGGATCTAGAGGTCAACTTTCTGTTTTTTATTTTGAGATAGAATCTTACTAAATTTGCCCTAGCTAGCCTTGAAGTCACTATGTGTAGTTCAGACAGGCCTTGAACTTATTGCCTTAGCCTTTAGAGTAGCTATGATTACAGGCCTGAGATACTAGGCCTGTTTACACTGCTCCTTTCAAGTGAAATTCATTTAAAAATGTATTTGATAGAAGAAAGTATAAGATTTACATTTTATAGAAGTTATTTTTCAAAAAGCTAAAGAATATTTTTAAATTCTTAGTTATGACTTTCATCTGTCAGAGGAAGATGATTGGCTACACCTTTACTGATGCAAAGAATGATTGGCACTCATCATCTCCCTTTTGTTCTGGAGTTGGGGTGGCTTGAGCTAAGTATTGTATTTCCTAATGGTTTTATTGCCACTCTTCAGTCCTATTTATAGGACCCACACAGAAGGAAGTAGGCACCCCCCAGTTTCCATGACTGCTATAAGATTCACTTAGATAGGAGAAAGGTGTTTCTTTTCCTATGTAACTTAGCATGAAAAACTTTGACTAGATATCTCTCATAAATATGTCACTAGTGGTATCTGCTTTCTTCCTTTTTTTTTTCCTTTTCCTTTTCTTTTCTCAGGATTCTTCCATTTTTCTTGAAATAAGTGAGTAATCATTCATTAGGAGTCTTTTAGTCCTGAGTATTTGTGGGCTGGCAGATGTGACATTCCTGATACCTTAAAGAAGATAATTCTTCTGTTAAATTTCTTATTTATTTATTTATTTATTTATTTAGTATGTGTGCATAAGTATGTGGCCATCAAAGGACACTTTGCAAGAGTCAATTCTGTTTTTTACCACCTGGGACTTGGGGATCAATTTAGGTCCTCTCACTTGATGGCAGGTTCCTTTACCCACTGAGCCATTTTGCATGTCTCAAGAGAATTCTTTACTTAAGGAAAAGCAGATAAGCAGTACTTTATTCAACTTACAGTTCAAAAGCACCATAAGTCAGCTGAAGAAGGAAGGACCAAAAAAGATTTAAATTTAATATATCCAACTCAGAGACTGCAAGTAAATGGTTTTGGGTGTTGAGGTTAATATATTTTGGGGTACATTGGAACAGAGTGAAATGATACTTAGCCTAAACCCTGAAACAGGTTTATAAAGCTTTGTGGATGTGCCTAACTTTTGACACTGCAGCACACCAGCATTGCATTGTCATCTACAGTTTATTTTTGAGAAACACACGGTTGAGTTAAAAAAAAATAGCACAAAACCAAAAAACACTGTCAATGTTTTCAGTAAGTTTACAATTTTGTGTTCGGTTACAAACATGTTTAGAACTCAGCAAAATGACAGAACCAGAGAGACAGCAAGAACCATTAATGGTCATGAAAATCTTGAGAGTTTTACTGTGGAGAAAACAATAGGATAAAACACTAGTCTAGAACTTTGCTCAAGTTTAGGCTTGTGACTGTGGGTAAGTCACTTATCCTCTGTATCATTTTTATTTTCTATAAAATGTTCTTTATGAACCAGGACTTCAGGCATGTGAGGTAAGCACTTTATTTATTTATTTATTTATTTATTTATTTATTTATTTGAGACAGGGTTTCTCTGTGTAGCCCTGGCTGTCCTGGAACTCACTCTGTAGACCAGGCTGGCCTTGAATTCAGAAATCCGCCTGCCTCTGCCTCCCAAGTGTTGGGATTAAAGGTGTGTGCCACCACTGCCTGGCAGCACTTTATATCTTAATTTTTTTATCTGGTTTATTTTTATTTTATGTGTATTGGTGTCTTGCCTTCACATATATCAGTGTACCACTTGTATACTTAATGTGCAACAAGGCCAGAGGACAACATCTGCAACTAGAGTTATAGACAGTTGTAAGCCTCTGTGTAAGTGCTGGGAATTAGTCTTCTGAAAGAGCAGCCAATAGTACCTTTAACCATTTCTCAAGCCTCTTAACTTAATGTGTGTGTGTGTGTGTGTGTGTGTGTGTGTGTGTGTGTGTGTG
>LR751717.1:0-37611 GCA_902729485.2 Mus minutoides
GCAGAAGATGGCCTAATTGGCCATCATTGGGAAGAGAGGCCCCTTGGTCTTACATACTTTATATGCCCTTGTACAGGGGAATGCCAGGGCCAAGAAGTGGGAGTGGGCGGTGAGGGGAGCAGTTTGGGGTAGGGCTATAGGGGACTTTCGGGATAGCATTTGAAATGTAAACAAAGAAAATATCTAATTAAAAAAAAAAGACAGATATACAAACACAAACACTTACAAGTAGGCACCTTTTGCTAAGCTCAGACTTTTCCCGTTGATCAGCCTAGTTGGTGGTCACAGTGAGGGGGGAGAGTCTTCTCCAATACCAGAAAACCCCCCAAATGTAAGACCCTGACACTTGGTCTGTGGTACTTACATTGAGACACCCCCAGTGAGATGCCAAAATGCAGATCGATGCAAAACAAGAGGTTTATTTTTCCAGGGTGTCATGGTTGACCTTCAATTAGTCCCTCAAAGTAAGTGACTAGAAGGAGACCCTGAATGGCTATTACAAGTCGTTTTTATACTTTTTAGGGGCACAGGTTACTTCAGTGAGGTTACAATTCAAATTTATTTGCTAAGCATAGTAACCTTTAAATCTATTGGCTGGCAAGCATGACAGGTAATTGAACTCTACCTGGGACTATGAGAGGGTCAGGTGACTATCAGTCAGAATATTCTGAGATTTTTAAAATTAATTTATTTTTTACAGACCATATTTTATCTCCCCCTCCACCCCCAAAAATCCACCCTCCATCTGTCCATGTGGAGACAGGGGGTGGGGAGAAGGTATGGGATGTACATTCTGACATTTTTTTACTCAAGAATGTTCCTGTGTGTGGAGAAGGGAATTTGGCTTAGCTTTGACCCCAGGTGGGAGGGGGGAGCTGTAAGGAGCTTGTGGGACAAGAAAAGCTCTTAGGGTCCCTTAGTTCCATTTGCTCAAAATTATTCCTACACTCTGTCTCAGTGGAGCTTCTATGGAAAATACACTGAGTCCTCAAACTTAGTTATTTTAAAATGGGTTTCACTACAAAATGATGCAAAGATCACACAGCAAATGGTAGTAACTGTGGGTGCAGCAAAGTTGTAGGTACCTAAAACTATAATTATAAAGGTTTTTTTGTTAGTTTTGCCCAACAAAG
Source organism: Mus minutoides (assembly GCA_902729485.2). Lineage (NCBI taxonomy): Eukaryota > Metazoa > Chordata > Mammalia > Rodentia > Muridae > Mus > Mus minutoides. The sequence continues at coordinate 1,134 of LR751717.1, forward strand.
TTCCTATATCCAGCCCCACTTCTCCATTTCCCTTTCATTCAGCCTGCTTGAGTCTACTGTCATACTTCTAACTTTATTCCTGGACTGTGCTGAGGCGGGTTCTGTCCTAAATGCTTATTCAGTCATGCTTTCTTAATGTAACATAAGCACAGACTGAAGATTTTGAATGAATCCTCATATTATGACTTTTTTAAAGCTATCACTTCCTTCTTTGATTCAATTCACTCTTTTCTTTTTGTGTTTTCAGATGAGCAATTAGTATGGGTTTCCTTTTGCACCTTGCTTTGAAATCTCCTCAGCAAAATGTCTAATTACATCACTCACTCATCATTCCACCCACTTCTATAAACCAAAATAGTGCCATTATAATTTAGTTCTCATGAGCTCATGAAATTTTTCTTCCTGGATTTCAGAGAGAAGGTTGTCTGATTACTGAACCATCATAAAAGAGGGAGAGCAACAGAGAAAGAAAATTAGAGGGAGAGGTATTAATCCCATTAGGAGGCCACCCTTGTGGCCTCATTTACAACCTATTGTTTCCAAAAGGTTGTATTTCCAATTATCATCATGTGAGGGATAAGATTTTCAACATGTAAATCTCAAAAGGACATAATTCAGTTCATAGCAAAAGAGGAAGCAAATTACCAGAAATCACAAGGAGAATGTCTGTTAATAAGCCTCAATCTTAAGTGAAGCATCCACAATAGAAAAGAGTAACACAGAAGCCATATGAGGGAAGCCAGCAGCCAAGGCAATAAAAATCCTGTTAATCTATCCTAGGGTTTTCTCCCTGTGGACAGGGCATACAGTGATGAGTAAGATACAGAAATTGTCACTATCACTCTTAGTATATTTTAATCAAAGGAACCACAGTAAATCAGTCTGATAAGTGTTCTTGAGAGAAGCACACCTATGTAGAATTATAGAAAGAGCTGATGATAAAAGCAATGAATTGGAATTTTAACAGAATGATCAAGGAAGATGTCATTATGAACATGGTAATAAGTGGAGATTTGATGGGATGAAGAACTAACTATGCCATATAAACAGAGGAGACGTTTAAAAGTTGCTGGGTGAAGAGCATGTTTGAGAAGCATGGTTCCAGAAGGCCACCATGACCAAGGCAGAATGAAGGACAAAGGATCTATGAGTATAAGTATAAGTACTTATAAGTATAAAAGATTATATTTATACATAAGAAGTACAAGTGATTGGGTTGGTCTTTATAAGTCACTTTGAAGTCTTTGTCTCATAAAATTTGAAATTGTTGCAAATCAAGGATTTTCTATGTAAAAGAACATAATCTGATTTAAACTTTATTAGTGCCTCTCAAGATTATGACTTGGAAATATAAAAGAAGTAGGATTGGGGCAAATATAATTACTAAAAGATGGCTGCATTAAAGGCAAGAAGATAAGAACATAATGAACTAGTGGAGAAGACAATCACTCAGCAAGGAAGAAGATAAAACAACGGTTCTCAACCTATAGGTCACCTTAGACCATTCTTCATATTAGATATTTACATTGTGATTCATAGCAGCAGCAAAATTATAGTTAGGAAATAGCCACAAAAATAATCTTATTATTGGAGGCTACCACCACATGAGGAACTGTATTAAAGGGTCACAGAATAAGGAAGGTTGAGAATGACTGATATAGAGGGTTTTCTTTTTTACATGGATATTACTGTTTGTTTGCTGGTACTACAAGACATTGAACCAATGATCTGAGATACACCCCTCCCTGCAGTGGTGAGTAGCTCTAAAGGTGATATTGGCACTATAGTCCTGGATGCATAACTATTATGAGACAGACAGACAGACAGATAGCTAGATGATAGATAGATAGATAGATAGATAGATAGATAGATAGATAGATAGATAGATAGATAGATAATATGCATGTGTATGTTTTTATGTAGAGTGTGGATATGTTGTATGTAGTCTGTATTTGTATGTGTATGAGTATATGTCTATGTATATGCACATACAAATATATATTCATATGTACACACACACCACAAACATACATACATACACTACACACAAGCTTATATACAAACACACACATATAAACAATACACACGAACATACTTACATTCACATGCATACTACACACAAACATATACATGCACACATACATACTATATGCATTTCAAAATACATGCACAGATACTCTACCTATATATACATATGTATACATACACACACAAACATACACTACACACATATACACAAATGACCATATATACACTACAACACAAACATGCACACATACACACTACACACATAGAAACACACTACATACACATACACACTATAGACAAACATACTATGCATACATACTACACACCAACATACACACACTATGCAAACATATGCACACAAACATACAAACACACAATGCACACACACACACACACACACACACACACACACACTCACTCACTCACACAAATTCACACTTTCCCCAGTCCATTATAACACAATGAAAGCACTCTGAATGGATTCCCATTCAGAGAAGTTGAATCTTAGGTTCATTCACTGTTCCATGCTCCCTTTAGATTTTTCTCAACTCCAATAGGCAGAAGGGGGAAAGTCCACTATGACAGTCTCCTGGCACTAGAGGGAGTGGATGAGTTGATGATGACCTTTTAAATACAGTCAGAAGTGTGCTAATTCTGTTGCTGCCCTTTCTTTTTGTCTTTATTACCCATATGAAGTCAAAGGAAAAGGAACCTATTTCCTTTAATGGCACAATTTTTTTTTCTACCAGCACTAATTTGGCTTACTATTTCCTACCATTTTCAAAAGAAAAAAATGTATAGCCTCATTTCAATTTTACCCCTTATTCTTAAAATACTTACAGATTTTTTTAAAGTCTCTAAATGCAAGCTTGTATTTAATTTTGCTTTTTATGTCAATCCTAACCTGGACAACATCTGTATGAATATAAGGTAGTATCTGGACATCTTTGCCTTCCTTTATGTGGGAAGCAGGTGGTATAGTAAACTCCCTAAATGTCCTGCAGAGGTGAATATCCCACACTTGAGTTTTCTTATCAAAATATGCTTTTTAATAAGTCTCTGTTTGATTCAAATCAAATAATCTTCCTGAAAGTTAGATTCATTCTTCCAATTTACCTTTCTTCATTTAAATAGCATTTACTGACCCTTGCCTAGTGTCTTACACAAAGATAGTGCTTAATAAGTGACTGCTGGATTTAATACAGTTAAGACAACTACAATAGGATATTACCTCTCTTGTCTTTCCCTAGATTACATTTCTCTAATCTTTAACAATTTGCTACAGTTCTGTCAATTACACAGGGTACCAGTTCTCTATGGTTTCTTGCTTACAACCTCGTTATACATTTAAGATTCTTTTCCTAGAATCTTTTCTTACCTTTTCACAAGTAAATGTACCTTAGTCTACAAAGTTGAGAGTAGAAAAATATACCAGTTTTAATGTGCTTGCAGCCAGCACTTTTATTCTGTACTATATTATAAACTTGTAATTACACTGAAAGAATATTGCCTCTTCCCTTTTGATTGACATGTTATAATGATGGTTTTACTCTTTACATACTCTCAGAACAAGAATAAAAACTGCCAATGATTCTTTCTTAGAGGAGCTTTTATTTTTTCAGAGAAAAGTGATTTATCAAGAACTTACAAAAACCAAAACTGTAAATACAGAAAAAAATATAATATCTTAGGCTATATAAATCAATATCCTATTCTCACTCCTGGTTTTATTTTTCCCGTGAAATATGAACTTGATGGCCTCAAAAATGATGTTTGTGGTGATGAGTTTCCATGAGAAATATGCAAAATCAACTTCTCATATTAAGTGACAAGATACTGAATATGAATTGATATTCATATGTTTCAGAAGCTCTTGTGTAAAACCCAGAGTCTCTAACTTGGAGCTTTAGTGAGAACTTTAAGAGGTGGGACATGGTGGGAAGGACTCCTCTCACTGAAAGGAGTTAGTGGGACACTATCCCTTTCCTCTTCCTCAGTCCCCATTCCCCTCCTGACTTTGAACTTCTGCAGGGAGAGCCTAGCACTTTCAGCCTCCAGCAGCTTTGGTTTTTATTACAAAGGGACTTATGTTCTTTACCTTATGTAGATCACTGTAAAAGTGACCCTCTGTAGTCTCAAAACAAAGCACATTTTCTTTTTTTAATTAATTTTTATTTGATACTTTATTTACATTTCAAATATTATTCCCTTTCCTAGTTTCCCCTGCAAAAATCCCTTCTCCCCTCTTTCCTCTCCCTGCTCCCACACCCACCCACTCCCATTCCTGGTCCTGGCATTCCCCTATATTGGGGCATAGAGCCTTCACAGGACCAAGGGCCTCTCCTCCCATTGATGACCTACTAAGCCATCCCTTGCTACAAATATAGCTAGAGCCACAAGTTCCACCATGTGTTTTCTTTGATTGGTGGTATAGTTCCCAGGAGCTCTGCGGGTACTGGTGAGTTTGTATTGCTGTTCCTTCTATGGGGCTTCAGTCCCCTTCAGCTGCCTGAGTATTTCTCTGGGGACCTTGTGCTCTGTCCAATGGATGACTATGAGTATCCACTTCTGTAATTGCCAGACACTGGCAGAGCCTTGCAGAAGACAGCTATATCAGGTTCCTGTCTGCAGGCTCTTGTTGGCATCTGCCTAGTGTCTAGGTTTGGTAGTTGTTTACGGGGTGGATCCCCAAGTGGGGCAGTCTCTGGATGGTCATTCTTTCAGGCTCTGCTCTGAACTTTGTCTCTGTAACTCTTTCCATGGGTATTTTGTTCCCCATTCTAAGAAGGAACCAAGTATCCACACTTTGGTCTTCCTTCTTGAGTTTCATGTGTTTTGCAAATTGTATCTTGGGTATTCTAAATTTCTGGGCTAATATCCACTTATCAGTGAGTGTATGCCATGTGNTGGGGGCTTCTTGGAAAACCAAATTCTTCAATTGTCCTTATGTTCTGAAGAGTCTGGAATAGACTAGAACTATTGGTTGCATTGCCCTCTTCTCCCTTCAGGGGAAAGTAAGCAGAAAGCTACAGTGCTCATGGGAATGAATCGGCTCCTCAAGTGCTCATGGGAATGAATCGGCTCCTCAAGTGCTCATGGGAATGAATCGGCTCCTCAAGTGCTCATGGGAATGATTCAGTTCCTCAAATTTCTTTGTACTTTTTCTCTGCCTTTGGGTAAAACACTTGTCTTAAAATCTCCAAGGCCTGGACCTCTATCAGGCCAACTGCAGCCAGCCCAAGGGAGCATGAAGTAGGAAGCATGGGTTGAAAGGTGCCATCTCTCAGCATAGAGCAATTACATAAAACTACAGCTACCTGATGCTTCTTGTAGAGACCACAAAATCACTGACTGGGCTCACAGATGGGCTATGGTATCAAACACACATTTGAAAATTAAAAATTAAAAACAAGCAAACATATTTATGAGTACATACCATGCATGTTCTTTTGGGTCTGAGTTACCTCACTCAGGATATTTTCCAATTCCATCCATTTGCCTGCAAAACTCATGATATCCTCCTTCTTAATAGCTGAATTGTATTCCATTGTATAAATGAATATATATACATTTTCTGTATCCATTCTTCAGTTGTGGGACATCTGGGTTGTTTCCAGCTTCTGACTATCACACATAAGGCTGTTATGAGCATAGTGGAATATGTGCCCCTGTGGCATGGTGGGGCATCTTTTGGGTATATGTTCAGTAGTAGTATAGCTGGGTCTTCAGGTAGATCTATTTCCAATTTTCTGAGGAACCTCAACATTGATCTCCAGAGTGGTTGTAGCAGCTAGCAATCCCACCAGCAATGGAGTAGTGTTTTTCTTTCTCTACATACTCACTAACATGCGATGTCACCTGAGGTTTTGATCTTAACCATCCTGATTGGTGTAAGGTGGAATCTCAGGGTGGTTTTGATTTGAATTTCCCTGATCACTACAGACTTTGAACATTTCTTTAAGTGCTTGGCCAAGATTCCTCTGTTGTGAATTCTCTGTTTAGCTATATACTCTCCCCCCCTTTTTTTATTGTGTTGTTTGGGTTTCTGAGGGTTAGCTTCTTGAGTTCATTATATATGTTGAATATCAGCCCTTTATCAGAGGTGGGATTAGTGAAGGTTTTTTTTCCCAATCTATAGGTTGCTGATTTATCTTATTGACTATGTCTTTTGCCTTACAGAAGCTTTTCAGTTTCATGAGGCCTCAGTGGATATTATAGAGGAATTTTCCACAATCAGTTGATTGGCTAATAAAGACAAGAAGCCAATCGCTAGGCAAAAAGGAGGAGGCAGGCCTTCTGGGTCTGAGAGAGAAAGAGGGGATGTGGGAGAAAGAAACATCCCTCTTTTAGTCAAGGCAGAGAGAGAGAGAGAGAGAGAGAGAGAGAGAGAAAGGAGACAGGATGAAGACCATGAACTGTTAGACCTGGTGTCAACCTCCACCACTAGAAGATTTCTAACATAGAATAGTTGATGGGTTTAGGATGATAGATTACACATCCAGTGGTTGTGTCATCTGATGATTTTAAACTAAGATTGTCTGGTGCTTTCCATTTGTGGAAACTCAGGTGGGTAGGAGGGAAAGAACATAGCCAGGGTGGAATTCGGCCAGGCATTGGAACAGGAAGATTAAGCAGAGGACCCAACTCCAGGGGAGAGGTGACCACAACAGAGCACAAGCTGGCCTTGGGGTGGTGGGCTGATAAGAGAGCAATCACAGAGCTCTGGAGAGTCAGAGCCAGCATTTGTGGGAGAGGCATTGCCTAAGAGAAACATGTTGTCATGGTCTTGGGCTATGTGCTGGGCTAAGAACAGACAGAGACAGCAGATGCCAGTGCATAGTCAGATACAGCATGGGTTCATTTTAAAATTACTTGCTACAGGATATTGGTCAGAAAAAGGAGAGGGACAGACAGAGACAGCAGATGCCAGTGCATAGTCAGATACAGCATGGGTTCATTTTAAAATTACTTGCTACAGGATATTGGTCAAAAAAAGGAGAGGGGAACAGGAGAGAACAAACTCAAAGCAATTCCACTAAAATAGAAGACAAGGTTGTTCACTTTCTCCGTTTCCATTCAATATAGTACTTGAAGTTCTAACTGAAACAATAAAACTGTTGAAGGAGATCAAGGGCATACAAATTAGAAAGGAAGAAGCCAAAGTGTCTCTACATGCAGATGATATGATAGTATACATAGTAACCCCAAAAATTCTACTGGGGATCTTCTGCAGCCATAAAAACCTTTAGTGAAGTGGCTGGATACAAGATTAACTCAAAAAAATCAGTAGGCCTTCTATATACAAATAACAAACAGGCTGAAAAAGAAATCAGGGACACAATACCCTTCAAAATAGCCATAAATAATATAAAATATCTTGGGAACTCTAGGAAAACAAGTGGAAGACTTGTATGGCAAGAACTTTAAGTCTTTAAAGAAAGAAATTGAAGAATATTTTAGAAGATGAAAAGATCTCCTATGATCATAAATCAGTAGAATTAACTTAGTAAAAACAACTACTCTACCAAAAGCAATCTATGGATTAAATGCAATCCCCATCAAAATTCCATTGAAAATTTTTACTTGCCTTGAGAGGACAGTATAAAACTTCATTAGGGGGCAAAAAAGAAACTAAAGATAGCTGAAACAATTATGTAAATTTTAAAAATCCAGAGGTATCACCATCTGGACTTCAAGCTCTAGTACAGAGCTATAGCATCATCGAGCAACTGATGGGTGAAGATGCAGAGATCCACAGCCAAATACTAGGCAGATCCAGGTGAACCTTGCAGAAGACGGGGAGGAATAATTGTAGGACCCAAAGGGTTGATAACACCACAAGAACACTGCCCACAGAATCAGGGTTCATAACAGTTCAAAGAGACTGAAATAACAAATATGAGCCCTGTGTTCATATAGGCTAGATTCTCTGCATACACATTATGGTTCTGTAGCTTGGTATTCTTGTGAGAGTGGGAAGTATCTCTTACTCTTTTGTCTATGCTTGGAAGCCTTCTCCTTCTATTGGACTGCCTCACTCAGCTTTGATATGAGGGTTTATGCCTAATCTTATAGTAACATTTTAAGCCATGTTCCGCTGATATTCCTGGAGTTCTGCTCCTTTATTTTGGAAGGAAATGGAGTAAGAGTTGATCCAGAGTATGAGATCAAACTGAGGAAGAGACTGGGTGGAACCATGGTGGGACTGGAGTTAAGGTACTATGTATGAAGAATAAAATAAAGCAAATTTATACTATGTGACAAACTGAATAAAACTTAATGAGGGTATACTAAGTAATAAGTTATTCACAAAAGTAACAGCATTACACAACTCCACTTACATGAGGTGGACATAAAAGTTGAATTTTTAGAGTAAAAAAATGGAATCTTGTTCACAGTGAATTAGAAGAAGGAAATTGGGCACTAAAAATTGAGGGGCATATAGCTTCAGTCAGGAGAGAGAACAAGAGCTAAAGATATGCTGTATGTACACCAAAGCACATACAATCAAGACTATCATACTGCACACTTAAAATTCTCTCCCTAATAGATCTTATGTTAATTGTCCTTACCACAACAAAATTTAGCAAATAAAAAACTAGGTAGTTTTTTAGAAGGAAAAAAAATAGTTCCTTGAGAACACAGAAAGAAGAAACAACAGTGAATGTCCATGCCTTTAGTCTCATCACTCAAGATGCTGTGGCTGGAAGATCAGTGTTCAAGGCCAGCCTGGGCTTTAGAGTGAGGTTTAGAGCATCCTGTGTTATTCAGCAAGGCACCATCTCAAGTTAAATATATAAATTAGTTAATTAAGTGAAAAAATATCTGGGTGTGTGGTATGTGACTCAGTTGGGGAGAAGAGTTGGAGTGAGAAAGAGCTGACCCTATACATTTGTAAAAAGTCCTCAAGAAAGGGCATGTGACACACAGAAGACATATAAGTACTACTGTGGAAGGCTCTAGTCTCATAGCTCTCTAATGCAGGAGTGAAACAGGAGCCTTTAACAAATGCACAACAGCTAGAGAGATGGCTCAATGATTAAGAGCACTGGCTGCTCTTAACAACACCCACATACCAGCTCATAACCATTGGTGACTCAGTCCTAGAGGTCTTGCACCCTCTTCTTGGCTTCTGTGGACACTGTACATACATTTTGTACAAACATACAACCAAGCAAAGCTCCCACACACACAAAAAAATGGTTAATTAATTAATTTCAAAAGTGAATATAAAAGATTTGCAAAAGACCTCGAGTCATAGAGTAATTCTGAGCAGAAAGAACAGTTCCAAATAGAGTCCTTGATTCTCTCTGGAACCCACCACTTCCCATATTTCTTTCTGTATTCAGGTCATCAGAACTTTCACCAGAGTGGTCCATTAAATTCATCTTACAGTATCCCAGACATTTCTATTCTACAGCTCAAAATACTTTCTCACTCTTTCTGCCAACTAGACTCAAAGGTCTTAAGGCAAGGTCAAGCTTATGAAAGCAATACAGTCCTCAGTACCAACTATCTGTTTCTTATGGCTTTGATCAATACCTGACATGATGGTTTGTATATGCTCAGCCCAGGGAGTGGCACGATTAGAAAGTGTGGCCTTGTTGGAATAGGCTTGTCACTGTGGGTGTGGGCTTAAGACCCTCACCCTAGCTGCCTGGAAGTGAGTCATCCACTAGTAGCCTTCAGATGAAGATATAGAACACTCAGCTTCTCCAGTACCATGCCTGCCTGCATGTTACCATTTCCTGCCTTGATGATAATGGACTGAACCTCTAAACCAGTAAGCTAGCCCCAACTAAATGTCGTCCTTTATAAGACTTGCCTCAGTCATGGTGTCTGTTCACAGCAGTAAAACCCTAACTAAGAGACTTGACAAGAAACAAGTTAAGGGAGAAAGTGTTTATCTGGGGATTCAGTCTATCCTGATGGAGAAGACATGGCAGAAGGAACATAAGAAAATTCGTTATATTGTGCCCATCACCAGTAAGCAAAGAATAGACAGAAAGGGGGTTGGACTACAAGTCTTTACTGCCCCTCCCTGATGACACACTTCTTCCAGTGAAGCTCTGCCTCCTAAAGGTTTTGTAACCTTCTTAACCAATACCACTGCTATGGACTAAATGTTTAAACACATGAGCCTATCAGACACATTTCATGTTCCTATTATTGAAAAAGAAAGAAAAGGCAGCTCTTTTGGTGCTGAAAAATTGCAAACTCATATGCAGAAAAAATGTAAATAGATCTGTATCTCTTGCCTTGTACAAAAAAATCAACTCACAATGTGTCAAAGACCTTAATGTAAGACCTGGGACACTGAAATTGCTAGAGGAAAAGATACATAAAATTCTTCAAGACGGAAGCTAGGTAAAGACTTCTTGGAAAGAACTCCAGTAGCACAGGAAATAACCACAAGAAATGACAATAGAATGATATAAAATTAATCAAAGTAGGAGTCACCAGGGTAAGCGGACAATCTACAAAAGGACCATGTGGTCTAGCCTGAGCTCATTAGTGAATATGTGGTCTTCCTGAGACCTGTCAAATACACGTTAAATATTAAGTGTGTGATATATGGGTCACACTGTCACATACATAGGACATTTCTGATCAGCACTGTTAGCTCTTCCTAATTCAAACATTGGCTCTCAGTCAGTATAGTTCAATCCTTGCAGTATTCAGTGCCATGATTCCAGCTAGTCAGTTTCAAAATATCTCTTCCCTTCTTATAGTGCTCTCTTCCCATGTGCTTTCTTAAAATAGGCCTTCAATCCCACAAATCTTCTTAATGTTTATTAAGTACATAGCAGTTCTATTAATATTTAAGTTAATGTCAAATCTAATTTATGTTAAACAAACCCCAAACTGACCATGTATTTTAAAAATAAAACAGCTAATCCATCTTTTTGCAGGAAAGGGGGATAGAGAGGAGTTTAAATTTATTTTATCCCAATTGTCTTACCCTTAAAGTTTTTTTTTAAATTGGGATTGCTCCTTGTCTGGCAAATTTATGAAGAAATAAGTGGGAAATAAACTAAATAATGCAAAGAATAGTATATATTCAGATGAAGGGATGACTATTCAAATGTTGAGTGACCACAAAGAATATTCAATGAATGCTTCATTGATATGGGGGATTCTTATGCCTTTCCACAACTCAATGCATCACTTGAAATGTGAACATTTTATTGATGTGGAAATTTATTTTCAACTTTCACAAACTATAACCCACAGACCTTGAGACAAAACCACCTCCAGAAACTCATGGAAATCTATTTTAAGCTTCACGACTGTTGTGAGGAACAGGTACACAAAAAAAAAAAATGTATGAGTTTTACATAGTGGAAGATATAACTAAAACTTAACATTTAACAATGTTAACTTTAACATTGTAAAAAATACAATGGAGATCCAGAGCTAGAGAGATGATTCTGTAGGACATGACAGACAGACATAACCTGATGGCACTATACTTTTGTCTGCCCAAAAATTAACTGCTATATCCAAGTCATTAGAGTGCTCAGAACAGAGAAATACTTTACACAGATCTCCTGTGATAGCTAAAGAAAGAATATGGAGCAAAGTATACGTTTAGGGCCATTGACCTTCACTCGAGAATGCCAGGGAGAGCCCAGTGGCCTGCAGCTGAGATGAGAATAGAATAATAACTTCCCGTTTTCATCTGTGCTCCTGTGCCACAGCTCTCTCTCTCTCTGTGCCGGGGAGAGCTGGTCTCCAGAAAGTGCTGACACACCTGAGAGGACAGGTGAGACCACCACTTCTGCTCTAATTCATGGCCAAAAAGGGACCTGCCCAGAGCCCTCAGACACAGAAAAGAAGGAGTACCCTGAGTCAGGATACTTCCGGTTTCCATCTGTGCCCACTGAGCTGACATTGTGCCAAGCTCTCCATACACAAATCCTGCCTGGAAAGAGCTGGTCTCCCGGGAGTGCTAACACATCCGAGAGCACAGATGAGACCATCACCTCTATGCAAATTCCTGGCCCAAGAAGGATACACCCAGAAGCATCAAGACAGAAAGAAATTATGGAAAGGACACCCTTCACAATAGTCACAAATAATATAAAATATCTTGGTGTGACACTAATCAAACAAGTGAAAGGTCTGTATGACAAGAACTTCAAGTCTCTTAGGAAAGAAATGGAAGAAACACTCAGAGGATGGAAAGATCTCCCATGCTCATTGATTGGCAGGAGTATTATAGTAAAAAGGGCCATCTTGCTAAAAGTAATCTACAGATTCAATGCAATCCCCATCAAAATTCCAACTTAATTCTTCATAGAGTTAAAAAAGGCAATTCTCAAATTCATTTGTAATAACAAAAAATCCAGGATGGCAAAAACTATTCTCAACAATAAAAGAACATCTGGGTGAATCACCATCCCTGACGTCAAGCTGTACTACAAAGAATAGTGATTTATTTTTATTTTTATATTTTTGGTTTTTCAGTTTTTTTGAGACAGGGTTTCTCTGTATAGCCCTGGCTGTCCTGGAGCTCACTTTGTAGACCAGGCTGGCCTCGAACTCATAAATCCGCCTGTCTCTGCCTCCCAAGTGCTGGGATTTTAAAAAAAAAAAACTGCATGGTATTGGTACAGGTAGATCAATGGAATAGAAATGAAGACCCAGAAATGAAACCACACACATTTGATCTTTCACAAAGAAGCTAAAACCATCCAGTGGAGAAATGACAGCATTTTCAACAAATGTTGCTGGTTCAACTGGCAGTCAACTTGTAAAAGAATGCAAATTGATCCATTCTTATCTGTCTGCACAAAGCTCAAGTCCAAGTGGATCAAAAACCTCCACATAAAACCAGATACACTGAATCTAATAGAAGAGAAAGTGGGGAAAATCCTGGAACACATGGGCACAAGGGAAACATTCTTGAACAGAATACCAGTGGCTAAGGCTCTATTATCAAGAATCAAAAAATGAGACCTCATAAAATTCCAAAGCTTCTGTAAATCAAAGGACACTGTTAATAGGTTAAAAGGGCAACCAACAGATTGGGAAAAGATCGTTACCAATCCTACATCCAATAGAGGCCTAATATCCAATATATACAAAGAACTCAAGAAGTTAGACTCCAGAGAACCAAATAACACTCCTTAGAAACAGGGAAGAGCTAAACTGAGAACTCTCTGAGGTAACTTGAAAGCCCAAGAAGTACCTTTAAAAATGTTCAACATCCTTAGTCATCAGGAAAATGCAAATCAAAGCAATCCTGAGATTCCACCTCACACCAATCAGAATAACTAAGATCAAAATCCCAGGAGACAGAAGATGCCAGTGAGAATGTAGGCAAAGAGGAACATTCCTCCAGTGCTGGTGGGATTGCAAGCTTCTACAACCACTCTGGAAATCAGGCTGGCAGTATCTCAGAAAATTAGACATCGTACTACCTGAAGACCCAGGTATTCCACTCCTGGACACATACCCAGAACATGTTCCAACATGTAATAAGGATACATGCTCCATTATGTTCATAGCAGCCATATTCATAATAGCCAGAAGCTGTAAACAACCCAGATGAATGGATACAGAAAATGTGGTACATTCACACAATGGAGTACTAGTCAGCTATTGAAAACAATGACTTCCTGAAATTTGCTAGCAAATAGATAGATCTAGAAAATATTATCCTGAGTGAGGTAACTCAGTCACATACATACATACATACATACATACATACATACATACATAACCACATATGCTGTGTAGTCACTTATAAGTGGATATTAGGCAAAGATCTTAGAATACCCATGATACATCTCATGGACCACATGAACCTGAAGAGTAAGGAAGACCAAAGAGTGGATGCTTTAGTCCTATTTAGTAGGGGGAACAAAATAATCAAGGGAAGTAGAGGGTGGGAGGGACTTGGGGAGGAAGAGAAGAGGAGTAGGGAAAAAAGAGGGCCAGAATCAGGTATGGAAGGAGATGTACAGAGGGTCAGGAAATTTAACAGAGATGTGTAGCAATAAGGGATGGGGAGCTGAGGGTGGCAATCAGAAAGTCCCAGATGCCAGAAAAGCAAGGGCCTTCCAGGACCCCACAGGGATGACATTAGCTGACTTCACAAAGGGGAGGGAGAACCTGGATAGATCATATCCAGAAGTTAGGCTTGCACCCCATGCCCCAGTTGAGGGATGGAGCCACCCACCCATCATCAGAATTTTAACCCATAATTGCTCCTGTCTAAAGAAACACAGGGACAAAGAACAGAGACTGAAGGAAAGGCCAAGAGACTGCCCCACCTGGAGATCCATCCCACATGCAGACACCAAACCCAGACACTATTGCTGATGCCAAGAAGTGCTTGCTGATCTAGTGACAGCTAGATACAGCTATCTCCTGAGGGACTCTGCCACATTCTGACTAATACAAATTGGAATGCTTGTAGCCAACCATTGGACTGAGCACAGGGACCCCAATGGAGGAGTGAGGGGAAGGACTAAAAAAAAGCTGAAGGTGCCTTATCTGGCATCAATGGAGGAGAGGTCCTTGGTCCTGTGAAGGCTTGATACCCCAATGTAGAGGAATGCTAGGGCGATGAGGCAGGAGTAGGTGTGGGGGGAGCACCCTCATAGAAGCATTGTAAGGAGGGTTGGAATAGGGGGTTTGCAGAGTTGGAAACAGAAATAAAATTGTTAAATGTGCATTAAAAAAAGAAAAATGAGGAAAAAAAAGAATAGAATAATAGGCTGTTAGGAATTAAGAACTGCCTTTTCCTCTACAAAGCATGCCTATCACTAAGGACAGGGGAAGAAATGGTCTTTTTATTATTATATAACAGGAGAGTAAGAAATAACTGGGAGAGGTCATGCAGTTTTCCTGCCCACCTGCAGATTCCATGGACAGTTATAATGCACACCTTTATGGTTTCCACCTTTAAAGCTCCACCTCACCCCCTTCTGAACAGTTCAATGTGTGGCTCTAAGGCTACCGCCCTTCTGTAACAGTAAGAATCAATTCATTTAAGCTAAATTTGAATTGAGCCTACGTCTTTGGTCTGTCCCTGTGGGTTCAAACACCATAATACACAGCTCACAAACAGGACCCCGCTAACTGAGGAGCTATTTTTGGCAGCTGGTAAGAGAGAAGTCCATGTTCCTCATGGATGTGGCCCCTGGTAAGTTGACCATGCTGCAGGGGATTGAACATAGAAGTATCTCTAGCTGTATGCAGTGGGTTACAAAACAAAATTTCAAATGAGTGTTAAAATAAGGGGATGAAGTGGGGGAGGAATTTAAGGGGAGTTGGATGGAAGGAATCAGGTATTGATACTGTCATGTATGCAACCCTTAAAGAATAAATAAAAGTTAGGAGAGGGAAAATAGTGTGACAATCATGGAATCAAAAGAGAGAAAGCTTAGTTTTTGGGTTTTTTTTTTTTTTTTGGTCTGATTGTTAATAGACAAACGGTAGTCTAAAATATCCATTTCCCACAATCAGAGAATTTGATATTGAGTACTGTGCAAGCTGCCAGGAGGTAGAGTCTGGCCATGGAGTCTGCATTCAGGATTACAGCAGGATTTCTTTCCTCTGATTTCCGACATTAGCCAAGTCAGCCAATCATTTTTATCTTCTTTTCAAAATATCCAAGCACCTTCAGTCTGGGGTATAGCCTGAGTTGGGGCAGTCATTCTGTCTCATTAAGTTGATTTCACATATTTTGGGATAGCTCAACTTGCTTCATTCTGCCTGTATTTCAATCCCCCCAGGCCTGCATAGTGTTCCTCCAGCTCTAAGTCATTTGAGAGGCACCTTGCTGCTATGAATCCTTCACCCTCACAGAAGAATAACTACATTAAAGGAAGGAAATGTCACTTTGCCCAGTACACCATCTACTTCCTCTCCTGGGTAGATATTCGCCTACATTTGTCTTTTGAAAAACCCCTCAGGCACAGAACGGCAGCCTAAGAATAGTTCCCCCACATCACTCTACCCCACAAAACCCTCAGAGTCCCTGACTAATACCAAGGTATAAATTATAAAGACCACTATAGCCTGGTCTCCAGAGATTAAAAATAAAGTTTTAAGAACTATCAGTGAAGGGTACTAAGCTTAGGTTTTCCTGCTGAGATGATTGATTTTTCTCTAGATATCTCAAAATGGCAAAATTTTTAATGAAAACTGTGAAAATCAGCACATAGCAACCACGGTGTGTTGCTGGTGGCCTCATAGATGTTGGTTCTCATAGCAGGTAAGCAGGTAAGGACCTGAACATGCGTCTTGGGGGATGGACACGAAGGTACAAAGTGGCAGGAATAAACCAATAGATGTAATAGAGTGAGAAGAATGTTTAGGAAAGCAATGGATAGAGCCTAACCCTCTTCCTTTCCCAATCCCCTAAGGAATGTATCCCCCCTGCTTTCACAGCAGCAATGGATAAAGAATAGAATCAGGCAGTGGGTTCCACACTGGCCCTGTTCATCATCATTTCCTTCCCTTCTAGTTATTGTAGCTACTGGACAACAGGAATCATGTATGAACTCAACATCAGCAGAAAGGATGAAGGACCTGCAGTATCCAGTTTGTACGCTTCACTGACCCACTTACTAACCTCCTCGGAAACCCTCTTCAATGCATCCTTTGAAATATGCAAGGCCTTCTGAAGTTGCTTCACTTAGACACTGAAGGGACTATTACTTTCTAGTTTTTAGTACAGTTGATCAGGCCAGCTTTGCCTTATGTGTCATTATAAAACAAGAAGAAACAAACAAAGAAGGTGTGATGGCTATTCCTGGTTGTCACCTTGACTACATCTGGAATGAACTACAATCCAGAAATGGAGGGCACACCTGTAATACACATCTTGAGGCTGGAAGACACAGGCTTCTAACCTGGATCTTGACATGGAGATCTTGAGGCATAGTGGCCATGAAAACCCTAGCCCCAGGTAAGGTTGTACCTACTTTTAATTCCAGGAGACTGAAGCAAGTATATCTCTGAGTTCAAGGTCCGTTTGGGACAAAGCAAGTTCCAGATCCAGGCATGGTAGTACACACCTTTAATCTGAGCCATACCTTCTGCTGGGGGGACACTGAAAGAAGGAAGACTCACTCTTCTTCACCTGCTTGCACTTACTTGCCAGCACATCTGTTAGAACCTACTTCTTCAGGATTCTAGCTTATACAGAAAACCAAGTGAAGCAACTAGCATCATGAACTGAGAAACTACTAAATTTTTGGACTTCCCATTCACAGCTGCCTATCATTGGGTTAGTTGTACTACAGACTGTATGTCATTATCATAAATTCCCTTAACATATAGAGACTTTTCTTTATAACTTCTGTGACTCTAGAGAACACTGACTAATCCAAAAACAAAAAACAGTCCTGTACATGCTTATCCTCTTTAGAATCTTCTAGCACAGGCCAAACCCAGTGCTGTCCTTGGCTCATCCAAGTATGTATGATCCCAGACTTGTAAGCACTTGAATAGATTCATCTTTCTCTTTATCTTCTCAAATGACTGCCAGGTTTTTAATGACGTAACTCATTATTTGGTCACAAAACATATTTTTCCTTTGCTTGTCTAATAGGTTTCACTTCTGATCAATGCTGCTTCAGGTAAGAAATTCTGACAGTAATAAAGATTTAAAGGATTGAATGGACATTCATGTCCATGTTATTGATAAATGAATTAATGTTTAAAATTCCTGAGCCTAGTATTATAAATCAGGTTTAATGTATTTGGGCCTGGAGAGATGGCTCAGCAGTTACAAAAGCTTGCTGCCCTTGACTAAGACCTGAGTTCAGTTCCCAGCATTCATAACAGGCAGTTCACAATCACCAGTAACTTTAGCCCCATGGTAATCTGACAGCTTTTCTAGCCTTCCCCAGATACCTATACCTCCCTAGACCCTCCCATATAATAGTAATGGTGTCAGTCACACACATACACACACACATACACACACACACACACACACACGCACACGCACACGCACACACACACACACACACGATGGACACACGGACACGGACACACATGCACACTTGCATGTGTGCACATATAAAATATAGGAATTATTTAATTATAACTGATAGACATGATTTCAGAAAGTTCTGTCCAGGTTTGTTCGGCCCCATGCCCATGGGCAGGACATTGTGGTCATTGGGGAATATGGTATCTCACCTCAGGTAGACAAGAAACAGAGAAACAAAATCCAAGAGTCAGAGAAAGATGTAACCTCCAAAACATCTCCAATGCTTATGTCCTTCAATGAGGTCCCCTTTTTCCTCTTCTTTTCCTTTTCTTTCTTCCACTTTCTAATAATACCGTCAACTATTATATTTTTAAAAAATATAATCAATATTTGTATAATCAATATTATGTATATTTATGATGAATTCACTAAGTGATTAAAGGGGTCATCAGGCCAAAGCACTCATGATTGAATTGTCTCTGGAAACACTCTTGCAGGCACACCCAGAGTTATGCTTTATATTCTCCTGGGCAATAACGTTGATAGTTAAAACTAGCCATCACAACTCCACCATATGCCATGTAAAAAGCCTCCTGGATGCCAAGATTTGGGCACTACTCTATGGAAAAAGAACAGCAAACTTGGCAAATGCTCGAAATCAGCTATAGGCAAGACAAGAAAAGGACTATACCTTTCATGAGCTGGAGACTTGCGACAATAGAGATAACATTTCAAGATGCCAGATGGTTAAAGGTACCTCTTGATTCAGAGAAGAGAGAGTGCTTCTCTATGTGAACACATGGCTTGCTTCCTGGAGAAAAAGTGAAGAGATGGAAGCACTTGTGGGCCTCCTGGATGAGTGTGGTATTTGATCTTCTGCTTGGCAGAATGGCTTCTTTCTGCCTGTATGCAGCCACCCAGTAGTCAGAGGTCCTGGGCCACATTGTTCACATGGAGACTGTTACCCATCACCTGCTCCAACACTACTGCTAGGAGTGTTTTCTTTCTTTAATTAAATCTCTTGGGTAAAAGGATCTTTCCAATATGAAAAAATAAAAAATAAAAATAAAAAAACGTTTGGAATGCTCTGCAGAAGTAAGCAGATTGAAGGGAGGAGGGGTGGGGAGGAAATGCCTGGGCTAACTAATTATTTGTTAAGGGAGTAGGAATCAGCAGTTATTCTTTTAAAAGATCATCAATCAGGGTGTAAAGCATCCCTACTGGTCATAGGCATTGTTCTCCTTACGAAGCCTTTGAAGAGAGAATCAATGAGCTTCATTGCAGCACAAAGGCAAGAGTTTCTGTCACAATGAGAGAAGCTGACATTCATTAGTGCGAGTCTGAGCATTTTCCACTTATCAAAGTCACTCTGGAGGCTCTGTCTTTACAGCCCTTCACTTAGTGGCCTGACTCCTTTACCATTATTAACTAAATGAAAGTTCAGCAGAAATAAAGATTATGTGCCTATAATTTATTCTCTGCCACTCACCTTTCATCCTAGAAACATTAATCATGGGTTGGATTTTTCTTACTATTCATAATTATCATTAATGAAATTTACCTCCCATGTATACATATACAGTGCTATTTAATCAAGCTGTTTTGTCAGTTTTGAAGCAAATAACTACGTACCCATGTTCTATGAGACTTCCAAATCACATGGTAGATACCTGTCACTGGCTCATCTGCATCTTGCTTACTGCCCAAATGTTGTCTACCTTACCATGGGAATTATTAATTTCTGTCAATGTTAAAGAGGATTTATTTAAAGAAGTGAACAGCTGCCTCAACTCAAGAATACCAGTGGAAGTGGTTCTAGCTGTCACCCTGCTCTGGCAAAGAATCCACGGGACAAACCGGAAGAAGGAAGAAGAAACAAAGACTGAGGCTAGAAAGAGAAAATATCCCATATAATAGTAATGGGTGGCAATTTTCTTTCTCAGTCAGGGAGAGGAGTAATTAGTATAAGTAATAAAAGTTCAGATCCACTGAAAGGTGATGAGAGATTGGTGTTTTGCTAATTTCATCTTTGGTTGGTTGGTTTAGGTCTGGGTTTTCTATGACTGTGAAACCAGGCTAGACTGGAACGCCGTGTATAACTCAGGTAGACCTCCAAGTTTTGATCTTCCTGTCTCATCCTCTCTAGGGCTGAGATGATGGATGTTTACACACACACAGGGCTAGCCGTTGGTGAAACCATTTATAAGTTATCTTAGCTTTAGATGGTGCTGCACACCTGTAACCCCAGCACTCAGAGAGTCAAAGCAGGAAGACTAAAACACCATGGCCAGTCTGATTATATCACAATATTTCATCTTCAAAATGAACTGAAATAAAAATAAAATCATGTGTTTTATTAGTCTATATCCAACAATATTACATTGTGCTACTGAAACAAGCCAGAACTTCATTCCATTATAGTCCTTGATCAAGTTTTGGCTGTCTAATAAAGAATGTTTGTTTTGCTGTACAAAACACACTGAAAACAGATAGATACCTCAGCAGGTAGAGCACTGTTTGCTCTTCCAGAGGACCCTGGTTTGTTTCTCATCAATCCCATAGTGATTCACATCTATCCAAAACTCCAGTTCCAAGACATACAATGCCTTTTGATGTATACCAGTGCCAGGTTCACACCTTATCCAAACACATCTGCATAAAAAGCACTCATAATAGAAAATTACAGGGACTGCAGAAGGTGAACAAGCGTACTGCAGAAGCGGCACAGCTTCTGGGACAGGCCCCGCCAGAGGAGAAGTGGCCACCCTGGAGGTCTCTGACTCCCCAGAGCAGGTGAGGGAGCCATCTTGTCTCCCGGGTCCCTCTGAGACAAGTCTGCACAGGTGAGAGTGCTGACTGCAGAAGCGACACAGCTTCTGGGAAAGGCCCTGTTTCAGGCCTTCATCTTCAGCCAGGAGGCAGGTCTGAACACCAGACCTCTGTGCACCTTCCCTGCCAGAGCAGAGCATGCTTGAAGAGAGTACTCTGACCACTGAGACTCAGAAGAGAGCTGGATTCCTAGGACAGCTGACAGAGACTAACAGAATCACAGGAGGAACAGGCTCCAGCCAGAGACAACTATAAAAACTAACACCAGAGATCACCAAATGGAGAAAGGCAAACATAAGAATCTTACCAACAGAAACCAAGACCGTTCACCATCATCAGAACCCAGCACTCCCACCTCAGCCAGTCCTGGATACCCCAAGACACCCGAAAGCAAGATTTGGATTCAAAATCATATCTTATGATGCTGGTAGAGGACCTTAAGAAGGACATTAATAACTCACTTAAAGAAATACAGGAAAACACTGCTAAACAGGTAGAAGTCCTTAAAGAGGAAACACAAAAATCCCTTAAAGTATTACAGGAAAGCACAACCAAACAGGTGATGGAATTGTACAAAACCATCCAAGACCTAAAAGAGGAAGTAGAAACAATTAAAAAAAAAAAAAGTGAGACACCTCTGGAGATAGAAACCCTAGGAAAGAAATCAGGAAACATGGATGCGAGCATCAGCAACAGAATACAAGAGATGGAAGGGAGAATCTGTTTGGTATGTTTTCCTGTAACTCTCTAAAGGATTCTTGTGTTTCCTCTTTAAAGGCTTCTAGCTGTTTACCTGTGTTGCCCTGTATTTCCTTCTTAAAGTCCTCTATCATCATCATGAGAAGTGACTTTAGATCCATGTCTTGTTTTTCTGGTGTGATGGTGTATTCAGGACTTGCTATTGTGGGAGAGTTTGTTTTTGATTATGCCAAGTAACCTTGGTTTCTGTTGCTTCTGTTCTTATTCTTGCCTCCTGCCATCTGATTATCTCCAGTGCTTGCTGCCCTCAATATATCTCATTAGAGCCTGTCCTTCCTATAATCGTAGTTGATTCAGGACTCCTCAGTGTCCAGCTTTCTCTGTGATCCTTTGATTGTGCACTCCTGTGAACCTGAGATTCTGGGTGTGTCAGAGTTCTTGGCAGTCAAGCTCCTCTGAGACCCTGAAATACTGGTGTGACCCAGCTCCTGTTATCCTGGGATCCTGTTGTCCTAAGATCCTGGGTGTGTTACAGTGCCTGGAAGTGATGTCTCCTTTGAGGACCGTGGAGCTGTCTGGTCAGCGATCCTAAGATCTTGTGGAGAGTCCTCTGGGGACTGTGGAGGTGTCCGCCGATTCTGTGCTCAAGGTGACCCAGTGCTGGTGCTGACCGGAAGGGACTTATGCCCCTAGTCAGGCCAGTTTTCTGCTTCCCTAATGCTGTCTCAGGTCCCACGCGATTGGATTGGAACTGATGTTGTGTTCTGCTCACCAGTGATCCTAAGATCGAGTGGAGAGTCCTTTAGGGACGGAGGGGCTGTTCGCTGACTTCCCGTCCAAGGTGACCTGGTGCTGGCGCCAACTGGAAGACCGACAGACCATTTCTACCAAGGCCTTCTGCCATACCATCCACCCATTCATAAGGGTTCCATCACACCCTGGTGAGAGAGCTGACAGAAGAACTGGAGGAGCTGAGGGGGATTGCAACCCCATAGGAAGAACAACATCCGCTGGCTGGACCACCTGTTGATCCCAGGAACTAGACCTTCAACCAAGGCATGTACATGGAGGGATCCATAGCTCCAGATACATAGGCAACAGAGGATGGTCTTGTGGGACATCAATGGGAGGGGATGTCCTTGGTCCTGTGGAGGCTTGATGCCCCAGTATAGGGGGATGCTGGAGAGGTGTGGTGGGGAGAGGGTGGGTGGGTAGAGGAGCACCTTCATAGAGGCAAAGGAGAGGGAGGAGAGGAAGGTTGTGGGATGTGGGGCTTGTGGAGAGTTAACTGGGGAGTGGGATATCATTTCAGATGTAAATGAATGGAATGATTAATAAAAAAAAAAATTAAAGGCACTCTCTTGGCCATGTTGGAGACCCTTCGAGGAAGTTAATATGAAAACACCTTAAGTCCCTAATAGCAGCTAGCACTACTATCCTCATCACAGAGCAGAAAATCGGGGATTAAAGGACTATTGAGATTGTCCAAAGTTACACAGAAAACAGACAAGCTGTGACAAATACTGGATAACTCAAAGCTTTCATGGTAAAACCCTTCAAAATACTCATGGCACTCATTGGTGAACTTACCGTCCTAAGTCATCTCTCCCTCTCTTTTGAAATTAACATGTTTCCTCTGAAATTAGTGAATTCCGATTTTAGGAAATCAACAAGAAATTGCCCACATTGAGAAGTTCTGATAATAAATAAGTCCAAATGAATTTTTTTCTACAGCTGATTTTTCTGAAATTTTAAGTTTTTTTGTAATACCTTTAGCTACTTTTTTCAATGAGAGCCACTAATCTCCAGGAGTAAGCCACAGACATTTTAGATGCTATGGGATGGATAGAGTCAAATCACATGCAAAACTTAGAGCTCATCTACTTTTGGTCTATTTGGGACAAAAAAATATGCAGTCTCTTATGGGCAGGCTGCTATCAGTGAGAAAAAAAAAAACAGCAAATGCTTGCTGGACATCTGGTCCACACTCAGTACTATGATAAATATTTTGGGAACACCTAAAATACTTACAATGGTCCTTACTTCTGACAATTCACAACCTAACTGGAAAAATCATACCCATAGCTATGAAAGAATTCTTTCTTTGGAATTGGTTTTTGACACAGAATTCTGCTATGTTGTCCAGGAAGGCCTCAGATCCATGATCATCCTGCTTCAGCCTCATAAAAACTCAAGTTATTGATGTGCAGCATCATAGCTACACAGAAATAATGAGAATCCTGTGGAAAAAATTATGCTGTGAGAAAGGTGTTGAGAATAAGAATGGTGAATTGTGTATTCCTACAGTGAATCAAATGGTAATTCAACACTTGTCAGACCATGTGCGATTTTGTTTGAATTTGCTATGGATTCTGTCCTCAAGTGTAGATGTTTCTAACAGATGTGGGAAAAATAAGTACCTCAAAATAAGGATAAAACAGTAACAGAAGATAGAGGCACTGGCTTCATGGATCCTACTGAGTATGGTCTGAACACACAGCATGCTGGTTCTATGAGTGCATCCTGGCAGAAGAGGCTTTCTGAGTGTCAACTATGAGGTGGCCCATGATCTAAGGGCTAGACACACACACACACACACACACACACACACACACACACACACACACACATACTGAATGAAAATGGTGAGTTTATTTAATATTTGCTAACAGCTGAGGATTAGTCTAAAGTTTCTCACTTGAATTTTCTGAACTTTATCACAATACTATCCTCATTTTATGGGCCAGAAATGGAACCAGATAGAATGTAAGTAAATTATAAAATTTTATCCAGTGACTGAAACATCTTGACTCCAGTGCCAGAATGTGTTGTGCGTGGATAGGTTGTGTGTTGTATGGATGCAACATGTGTCAATTAAAAAGCCTATGGGAGGGGCTGGTGAGATGGCTCAGTGGGTAAGAGCACCCGACTGCTCTTCCGAAGGTGATAAGTTCAAATCCCAGCATCCACATGGTGGCTCACAAACATCCATAACGAGGTCTGGCGCCCTCTTCTGGAGTGTCTGAAGACAGCTACAGTGTACTTACATATAATAAATAAAATAAATCTTAAAAAAAAAAAAAGCCTATGGGATATAGCTTAGGCAGGAAATAGGAGGTGGGATATCCAGAAGCAGAAAGAATTCTGGGATAGAGCCATGTACAGGAGTTCCACGCGGGAAAGTGTGAGATGGAAGCATAAGGTGATGAGATGAACACAGGTAACCAGCTATGTGGCAGAATGTCCATTAAAATAAGTGGGTGATTTTGGTTATGATCTAGTCAGAAAAAAATCTAGCTATATGGCCAAGTATTTATAAACATATTTTGAGTCTGAGTTGTATTTCTGGAAACATGAGGTTGGGAGGAAGAACCAGGCCTCACTTTGATACCATTTAATACACCAAATGAGAAAAGAAGGCTCTTAGAATTCATGGAACTGGCCTCATATTCATTCTACTTGTGTCAGAGGCAGGAACTGAAGCACAGCCTTTCAAATCTAGGGATCTTGAACTGATCTACAAGAGCTAATGTTGCGATTACAGCAATGATCCTTCCACTCCTGTGCTCACCCTCCACCTAGAACCAAAGCTGGAGCTAGCAACATACCACTTTTCAACTAGCATTTAGTGAACAATGCTTAATAAAACAAGACAGAAGAAACTGGTGAATATTCACTACTTTTCTCTCTAATAGGCATAAATTTCTCACTCACAAATGATGAGAGACCAACGTCTGCTAAACATCAGCCAGGCATATGGAATCTGAAGTGGCCACCTCCTGTAGCCAGGCAGGACTCCCCAGTGGAGAGATAAGAATACCAACCCACCCACAAAACTTTCCACTGAGAATGTATTCTGTCTGCAAGAACTGCACGGATCAGGGATAGAGTAGAAACTTAGGGAATGGCCAATCAATAATCAACCCATCTGGATATTCATCCCATTGGCAAACACCAGTCCCTGACAATATTAATGATACTCTGTTGTACTCGCAGACAGAAGCCTAGCATAACTGTCTTCTGAGAGACTCTACCCATCAGCTGACTGAAACAGATGCAGAGACTCAGCCAAACACTGGATGAAGTAGAGGACTCTTATGGGAGAACGGGATGAAGGACTGTGTGCCCAAAAGGGATAGGAACTCCACACAATACTCCAACAGAGTCAGCTAACCTAGACCCTTGAGGGCTTTCAGAGACTGAACCATCAACCGAAGAGCATACACAAGCTAAACCTAGGCTCCCTACATGTACATAGCATATGTACAGCTCAGTCTTCACATGGGTCACCCAACAACTAAAGCAATGGCTGTCCCTAAAGCACTTTTCTGTCTGTGGATCCCGTTCCCCTAACTGGGTTGCCTGGTCTGGCCTCAGTGGGAGAGGATGCACCTATCCCTGCACAGACTTGATGTAGGGGATACCCAGGGAGGCCTCCAACCTCTCAGAGGAGGAGAGAGGGAGGGAGAATGGACTTTGTGAGGGGGGACCGGGAGGAGGGTGCAGTGATCAGGATATAAAGTAAATAAATAATCACTAGGAAAAAAAGGAAAGAATAAAGTTATCCTTTAAGAAAAAAAAGAGAGACAAGAAAAGGGAAAGGAAAGAAATCAAGCATGGGTCTGCTAACAAATGCAGTCCAGTCTTACTACTTATGCATGCATGTGAATCAGTTACACAATTGATCTTTCAGAGTAGAGAAAGAAAATTGTGTACTTATGCTAATTAAAAGTAGGTAAACAATACTTGGGCAAATATTAGTAGATGCTATTAAAAGGAATGTTATTTACTGAGGAGGCTTTTAATTTGTGAAAATTTCATTATGATGTCCTCCTATAATTTCCATTCACTAAANTGCATGCATGTGAATCAGTTACACAATTGATCTTTCAGAGTAGAGAAAGAAAATTGTGTACTTATGCTAATTAAAAGTAGGTAAACAATACTTGGGCAAATATTAGTAGATGCTATTAAAAGGAATGTTATTTACTGAGGAGGCTTTTAATTTGTGAAAATTTCATTATGATGTCCTCCTATAATTTCCATTCACTAAATAATACCTTGTGTTTTTTTTGTTTTGCTTTGTTCTGTTTCTGAATGATTTCGAGTCTACTGTGTAGCCCCTTTTGCCTTTGATTTTAAAAAACAATACTTAAAAAGATTCAAAGAGAGTTGCTGTCAGTTACTGTTCTATATTTACATTCTCCTGGTCTTTGTTGTTGTTTGTTTGTTTGTTTGTTTGTTTCTTCATCTGGAAGTCCTAGAAAATCCAGAAGTCCCTCCAAGGAGTTCTGAGCTCAAGAAGCACTGAGAGCTTGCCTTCATTCTGCATGATCTTTCCCAGGTTGTACCTTGGCTCTAGGTCTTAGCTCTTAATTCAGAAACCCCAAAGCCAGTCCACTACTTACAGGTGCTAATGTCATTTTTAGCCCCAGGCCACCTAAATTGTCACCTCTGACTCTAGATCCATTCACTAACATGTCTTAGGGAGAGGTGCCAGTTCCTCGCCCACCAACCTCGGCACTATTTACTTGTCTTTTAAAATATTCAGTGGCTAAAAATTCATTTGGATTTCCTTTGACCATTTCCAAATTATATTCCTGACTTCAAAAACTCAATGGTAGTACTGACAAAATAAGACAGCCATGCAAGTATAATCTCTAAGCCATCAAGGTTGGTAGAATGCACAGTGACAAGCCCTATTCCAAACAGATAGGCTCTTAATTCTAAGTTCTTTAAGTGATTCCTCCTAAAAGTTTGAGAGGCGGTGCAGCACCTGGCAGATTCTCTGCTGTGTGTTTTTTATGTGGTTTCTGTTTCTTATTCTTTCCATCCATACCCCCTTCTCATGTAACTCTTAAGAAGAATCCAAAACACAAGCACCGTCATTATTTCAACTAGGTATTTCTTTGTATCCAGGTTGGGAAATTTATTATTAATTCAAGGATTCTTCCTGAATTCTGTCTGTTCTTTTAAGAGTTCTTTCAGACTATCCCTTGTGAATGAAGTCTTTGTTCCTGGCAAGGAATATGTCCCATCAATTTTTTTGCAGGCCTACAGGCTACCACAACATCTGGTATATATAATCTTTATCTTTGGGTGAGACTGATTTGACTTGCATATATTTATCGTTGTGACGTACCTCCCACGAGGTGTTATAGAAACTGGAAGTAGATACCTTGCCTCACCTATCTTCATTTTGTCCCCCAACATTTAGGAGAAAACCTTTGTTGAGATCTGGCTATGCCCCAGTCTTACTTTGCTTTCTATTGCTGTGACAAACACTGTGACCAAAGGAACTTGGGGAGAAAAGATTTTACTTGGCTTACACATCGCAACTTCAGTCCATCATTGAGGGAAGGGAGGCAGAAGCTCAATCAGGATAAGAAATTGAAGCAAGAGCTAAAGCAGAGGCCAATGGAAGAATATTGCTTCCTGGTTTCCTCAACTAACATTTTAGTACAGCCCAGGCATGCATGCCAGAAGTGGCACTGCCTACCATGTGCTGGGCTCTTTGTTCCCCTATGTTTCTTTAAGGGAGTTTTTAATGCCCTTCTTAACTCCTTTATATTCACCATGAGATGTGATTTTAAATCAGAGTCTTGCTTTTCTGGTGTGTTGGGGTATCCAGGACTTGCTGTGGTGGGAGACCTGGGTTGTGATGATGCCAAGCAGCTTTGGTTTCTGTTGCTTATGGCCTTGCCCTTGCTTCTCACCATCTGGTTATCTCTGGTGTTAGCTGGTCTTGCTGTTTTTCACTGTGGCTTGTCCCTCCTCCAAATTTGAGTGTCAGCACTCCCGGGAGACCAGTTCTCTCTGGGAGGAATTTTGATATGGAGAGCTATGGCACAAGGTTAGTTCCAGAGTACAGCCGGAAACCTGAAAGATCCTGTCCCAGGGTGTTCCTTGGTTTTTGTGTCCTGATGGCTCCGGGCTAATATCCAATATATACAAAGAACTCAAGAAGTTAGACTCCAGAGAACCAAATAACCCTATTAAAAATGGGGAACAGAGCTAAACAGAGAACTCTAAACTGAGGAAACTCAAAGGTCTGAGAAGCACCTAAAGAAATGTTCAACATCCTTAGTCATCAGGGAAATACAAATCAAAACAACCCTGACATTCCACCTCACACCAGTCAGAATGCCTAAAATCAAAAACTCAGGTCACAGCCAATGATGGTGAGGATGTAGAAAAACAGGAACACTCCTCCATTATTGGTGGGATTGCAAGCTGCTAAAACCACGCTGGAAATCAGTCTGGCAGTTCCTCACAAAATTGGACATATTATTACCTGAGGAGCCAACTATACTACTCCTGGGCATATACTCAAAAGATTCTCCAACATATAACAAGATACATGCTCCACTATGTTCATAGCAGCCTTATTTATAATAGCCAGAAGCTGGAAAGAACCCAGATGTCCTTCACAGAGGAATGTATTCAGAAATGTGGTACATTTACACAATGGAATACTACTCAACTATTAAAAATGATGAATTGATTAAGTTCCTAGGTGAGTGGATGGAACTAGAAAATATCATCTTGAGTGAGGTAACCCAATCACAAAAGAACACACATGGTATGCACTCACTGATAAGTGAATATTAGCCCAAAAGCTTGGAATACCCAACATACAATTCACAAACCACATGAAGCTCAAGAAGAAGGAAGACAAAAGGGTGGGTGCTTTGGTCCATAGGGGAACAAAATACTCACAGGAGCAAATATGGAGACAAAGTACAGAGCAAAGACTGAAGGAAAGGCCATCCAGGGACTGTCTCACCTGGGGATTCATCCCAGATGCAGTCAGCAAACTCTGACACTATTGTGGATGCTGAGAAGTGATTGGTGGAAGGAGCCTGATATAGCTGTCTCCTGAGAGGTCTTGCCAGAGCCTTACAAATAAAGAGCTGGATGCTCGCAGCCAACCATTACATTGAGTGTGGGGTCCCCAATGGAGGAGTTAGAGAAAGGACTGAAGTGACAGAAGGGGTTTGCAACCCCATAAGAAGAACAACAATATCAACCAACCAGACCCCCCCCCCCGACCTCATAGAAGCAGAGGGAAGGTGGATGTGATAGGGGGTTTCATGGAGGGCCAGTTATAACATTCTTGAGCAAATCGACTAAGTACACCCTCCTAAACAGACATTTGCACAATCATATCCATATCTGGTCTATTCATAATATCCAGAAATTAGAAACAATCTAAATGTCTCTAAAGGGATAAATGGATAAAGAAAATGCAGAATCTTTATACAATGGAATATTACTTTGCTAGTTAGAAACTATGCTTAGTTAAAATTTTAGTTAAAACAAATCATAAAAACAGTAGGCAAATGGATGGAACTAGGAAAAAAAAATCAATACTGAGTGAGAAAACTCATACCCAGACAGATGAAGTGTGTATTTGCTTATGTGTGGATATTAGCAGCTAAATCTTTGCTAAGTAAGCTGCAATCCATATAACCACAAATGCTAGGTAGAAAGTAAGGGACTAGAGGGAGAACGGTAGATATCCCTAGAAAGGGAAAATATAATAGATGAAGGTGCATGGGAGGCAATGGTGGAACTGGAATGGGAAAATTAAACAGGGAGGGATAAGAAAAATGGGTCAAGCGATGGAATGTGTCGAGTAACATCTAAAACTAAAGGCCATTTGAGGAGTCCTACAGGAAACTAATACAGGAGAAGCTTTCTATAATATAAACATATATGACAATTATCTAAACAATATGACCGAATAGAGGAGAAAGAGCTCTAGCTGAACGAATCTAATCACTAAATGAAGCTCTCAGCACCGGAACTAGGTTACACTGAGTGAATCATCAAAGGGGGGGGGTCCCACAGGAACCCCAAACAAGCTAGGCTACTGTAAGATCTATTGGTGTCTCTCCACAAATTGATGTTAAGGCTCTGTTGCTGAAGAGAACATCTAGACAACTCGTTGAACTTAGAGAAATTGAGCTGGTGCCTACCTAGAGCCTCCATCACTATGAGATAATGTCCATTTCCTGGAAGGTACTCTGCACACTACAGAAGAGAAAGGAAAACACCAACACAACTACAAATCCTTTAATCTATAATAATGACCTGCCTTTAAGATATGAGGGTATAACAGTGGCACAATGCTTATGATAGTAACCAGCCCATATCTGACTTAATACCCATTCCGTAAGATGTAATTCATAAATAACACTGCTCAGGTGGCCAAGAAACAGGACCTAGATTGATCATGAACCTAAGAAAAAAATGAAATGTTATTATTTTTTCTAAATGTACATAGCAATAAAATGACTCCTAACATTTTACAATATTTATAGATCTGTGCCTTACTCGGCTATCATGAGAGAAGCTACCTCCTGCAGCAGATTGGAACAAATACAGAGACCACAGCCAGACACCACACAGAGAGCAAAAGTCCTTGAAACCATCAACCAAAAATGGAATGTTTGCATCAAATCTTCTCCCGCAGGGCTCAGGGAATTCTGTGGAAGAGGATGTAGGAAAAATATAAGACCCAAAGTGATTCACAACAGTGTATCAAAGCCTTCTAAACACAAAACAATGGATGTGCCACATATGAACTCACAAAGATGGAGGCAGCACACCCAGCCTGCCCAGCTCTACACCAGATGTGGTACAAATCCCTTCCCCCAGGCCTCAGGGAACTCTGTGGAAGAGGAAGTCAAAAGGGTGGAGGAGCCAGAAGGGACAGTGGACACCAAAAAAAAAAAAATCAAGGCTTTCTAGACACAAGAGGATTGCTACACATATGAACCCACAGACTGTGGCAGCATGCCCAGGGTCTACCCAAGTCTGCACGAGATGGGGTACATATCTAACCCAGAAGCTATCTTCAAATAATAACCACTTTCAAATGAAAAATCAGTTGTTCCCAAGAGACTCTCTGTGGGGAAACAAACCTCTCTTAAGGGTAAGCCCTATGCCCAGCACTAGATAGCTAAAATGAAATAAGTCCAGTGCCATCTCTAGAGGTTCTTTGTCTCATAATGTTAGATCGGGGCATTTGTTTGTTTGTTTATAATCTTACAGGTACTTTGCATATATATTATAACTTTGAATGTTGTGTTTTTATAAGATTCCTATGTGTGTAGACATTTGTGTGTCTGTGTCTATATATGTTTTTTGTGCTTTATCTTTGGTTATTTTTCATTTAGCTGTTTTGTCCTATTCCAATTTGTTTGTTTTGTACTATTGTATTGTATTTTTATACCTTAGATTCACAGAGACACAAAAAGGTGGGTCCAAATGAGAAGGAAGATGGGAGGAATTGGGAGAAGTAAAGGGAAGTAGAGAAAACATAGCAAGAATATACTGTGTAAAAACAACATTTTAAATAAAAAATAATATAATTATATCATTTTCCTTTCCCTCTCCTCATTCTTAACACTCTCATATACTCCTTGCTCTTTCAGATTTATGGCCTCTGTTTCCATTAATCATTTTTACATGCATACATGTATATAAATATATACTTCTAAAAATACAACCTTCTAAGATACAACCTTCTCCATCTGTATCATGTCACTTGTTTGTGTATGCTTCTTTAGAGCTGATTAGTTAGTGTTGGATAAGCACTTGGTGTGCTCTTCCCTGGGAAGGACTATTTCTATCATTCCAATCACTCTTTAGCTTCTGTAGATCTTTGTGTAGTGAGAAAGACCACATGATCTAATCTGGATTTTTCCATTGCTCTGTACCAATCAATGCCATTGAAGAAATGGCTAAAGGAGATTTTAGTTGCTAGTAAAGTTAAAATAAAGGATGGATAAGTTGATACTGAAACTGGGGTAGTGGATGGGGACAATGAATATCATGCATAGAAAGCACATATTCTGCAAGAGGCAAGCTGTGTAATAAACTTATTAAGTCAGAAGAGAGCCCTGCAGCTAAGCAGGAAAGCTAAAGCCAGCTTAATGTCTTCTCCAAAAAGCAGAACTCAACTGACCTGCCTCCTCCCCCAAAAAAAGTTTCCCAAGGAACAGCAGTAGGAGATGAAAAGAAAATACTGCTCATCACACACACACCAGACTTGAAAAGTGTGCTGTAGATGGCAGGGTTTCCAGAGACCTATCAGGGTAATACCTACTACCTCCCCTCTTCTCCACAGACCAGACCCAGAAAATACAGAGACCAATGGCTCCCATTCTTCCTTCTACCTCATGGAACCACCTGGAGCCTGACAAAGCCAGATGAATGAAAGAACTTCACCTTTCACCTTTCATCTCAGCTGTGGTAGCAATTCACTTCATAAATGTTCTTTTTACAAATGACAGGTGCTTGTGAGCCAGTTGGTATGAGTGCTCCAACTAAATTCAGATTCTCTGCAAGAGCAGTCAGTATACACTCTTAACTGCTGAGCCATCTTTCCAGTTGGCTTGTTTTATTTTTTAAATCAGCTACATTCTTTCCGTTGAAGCATTTGCAATATTCATGGAGGAATTGGATGTGGTGAAGTTGAGTGTATAATTCCAAAAATAGTCCCTCATTCCAAGAACTGAAGGTACCTGGTATAAACTCTATATTATATACTGAGTAAAATATTAAGTTTTAGATCATCTACCACTGCTGAATGTTACCACTATGAAAATGTACTGTCCAGCTAACAAAAGACCCCTTCCACATAATTAACCATTGAAGAATAAGGAACCAAGGATAGTAAAGAAATAAAGAATTTAACAACATAACTAAATAAGGCAGTGAAATGACAACATATTTATAAATCCAAACACATTAATATAAGAAATACAACAAGAAGAAACAACTAACACCAAAAACAAACAAACAAACACCACACTAATACAATGTAAGTCCTCAAAACAATTCCTAATAGCATCAAGTAAAGGGAGATTAAGTGAAACCCCAGACAGGGGAATCAAAAAGAATAATTTTAATTTTGTTCAAAGGCAAACAGCTAAACAAAACGAGGAAGGCAATGGAAAGAGAAACTTAAGAAGAAACAACTAGTAAAGAAATCAACCTAAAATGATGGAAATAAAAACATAATGTTAACTCCCTGAAAAGGCTCAGCCACCGATTAGATTAAGGGAAGAAAACTCAATATCTGAGCTTAAGATGCACTAGGAATTTCAAGATATGTGAGACTAAAACTCAGATTTGTAAGCTATAAGTATATAAAGATAATTATCTCATTCTTGAGGCCTAAAAAATACTTTTCAAAAGTACCATAACATAAAACTTCCTCAGGGTTAGGAAAAGAGATACTGATCTAGATATAGGAGGCATTTCAAACTGCTCCTTATCATATTGTAATTAAAACACTAAATATACAGAAAAAAATATTAAAATAGAGAAACAAAAGGGTACTTGTAAAGACAGACCCATCAGAATAAAACAAAATTAGTCAACTGAAATTTTAAAACCTAGAGGGCTTGCTAGTAATGATGGCCTCAAAACTCTGAATGATAACAATTGTCAACTAGCAAAGCTATCTGTTATAGCTTTAAAAAAAAAACACAAGTTTTCCATGATAAAAATTAAACTAAAAAGTATTTATAACCACTAATCCAGATCTCATATGATTCTTGAATAAATCCTTCATATTGGAGTGAAAAACAAATTTATCCACAACGTCACAGGAAAAAATAAACCAGTCTAGAAATATAGGTGAACAAGAAAGGAAAAGAGAAACCCCCAAATACTACTTAAAACACAGCACTCTTGTTGCAAGACACAGAGAAAATGAACCCATAACTAGCCAGGGAACTTCTTCTCCATCTTTCATTGTCCTGGAAGTTGTCAGGCAAGATGGTTGTAGAGTGAAGTATGCATAATAGCAATGTTCTTATTCAGTTCTGGACTTTTCATGCTACAAATTTGACTTATCATGCTTATGAGCTTACTGGTACAAGAGTTACATGACTGTTTTGACATAAACCAATGACTTTATGACTGGATTTGGGGCCTACTCCACAAGAAGGAATGTATTCTTGTTACTGTAAACATGGCAAAAACCCAAAGCTAGAAGTTCATAGTCCATAGAGGAAATCTAATAGCATTTTTCTGATAAATGTACATGCTGTCAACTTGCCTTCTAAAGTATTTATTCTTGTACCCATATTAGTGTTCCTCTCAACACTGATTAGAGAGAACCTTCTTTTTGCAATGAGAATAAGTAACTGCTGACTATGTAACCCTAAGTGGGATGCCTGTATTATCCATACCACCATGACCAAGGCTCAAAGAATGTACCAGAAGAAGGAGCAAAAAGAATGTAAGAGGTGAAGGATGCAGAGGCATCCTGGAAAATGCTATCTGCTGAGCACGGCATATCCATTGAACTCACAAATTCATATCAAGTGGGGTTACCTACTTAGATCTGTACAAGATCAAGCTAGTCAACTTTCCAGCATGGATGGGTGAGTGGCTCATAAGACCCTACCCCTAGATAATGAGCCACTGGCAACTGATGGCTGTTAGGAAAGGAGAAAGTCAATTTTCTTTGGAAGTATGGTCCCTTCTAGGTTGCCTATGTTCCAGTGTATGGCCCTCTACCTACACATACACACATGCAGCAACACAAATTGAAATCCGTGTTATTTTATAAAAGTGGAAGGGAGGCCGGGAGGAAGAAAGGGTAGAGAGTAGATATGATCAAGATACATTGTATACATGTAAAGTATTATCAAAGAAAAAAAATTTTTTTAATTAAATGATGATATTAATCAAAAATTTATCCAATGTCCTTGGTCAAGTCCCTTATGTGCTACATACTCCCTGTCTTTCAATAGAGATAAGCCAACCTGAAGATCATTAAGGTCTTTTGTTTATGGAAAATCTCTAACAACCTAAAAAGAGAATCAGACATTGCCAAATTGTTATACAAAATGATATGTTCAAGCATAAAATTGGCTGGGAACTAAGTGCTCCTCTCCCTGGAGATGCTGGAGACAGTTAAATAAATAAGCAACCACCTTTCAATGTCTTAAAATGCAAGCAATAGGGACAAAGTCATCTCAGGTTAAAAATTGTTTGGGCAAAGGCCTGAAAGCTCAAACCAGCACGTGGTTCCAAGAAATAGCAAGGGCTTGGTCCCAACTGGAGCTGCACAGCACAGACAGGTCTACAGAAACTCAGAGTAGACTTGAGCTGGAACTGGAGGACTTTATTTATGTTGAGTAGAGAACTTAGAGCGGCATATGGGTATAGACTTACATTTTTCACAACCTACTTTAATAAGCACTCTTTAATACTTCAACCTCCTTTCTAGCCCACCTACCAGAGGTAGGGAAAAGGAAAGGTTAATAGGATAAGGGGGCATTTGGACCTGTTTAGAAGTAGTTCTTTGGAGCAGTTTCAGTCTCCATTGTCAGTCCAAAACATCAAATTCAAAGCAACTTGATCCATAAGAAACCAGGAGACTCCATCAGATCAGCACAAGTTCAAAGAAGCATCAAGGAGCAGCCAGAATACCAAGAGATTGACAAGCAAAAATGAAAAACAGCGAAGCATTGCAAGGTACAGCAGTGCAAGAACATCCTCAGCAAAGACCAGCAAAGGCTTGCAAGGCTAACCCAATGCAGGAGCAGCCTCTCACTGTCTGTGGGGTTATAGCTATAATCTTTCCAAACATCATGGAGCCTCCCAAGCCTCTGCTCCAGCAAAACATCGCACGCCCTTTCACAGGACAGTCTCCAGAAAAACACCCTCTCGTGTGACGGCCTCAGCAAAGCATCCTCCCATAAGACAGCTTCCAGGGAAACCTCACATGACACAACTGACTCTCCAAAGAACCCAACGATCTCTATTCTAGGGGAACTAGGATTTGATCTGCCCTGGCCTGGCACAAGTTTTTTGTTTGCTTGTTTCTTTGTTTCTTTGTTTGCTTTTTGCATACTGTCACAACTGCTGCAAGTTCATAGGTGCCGTTGCCTGCTGTGTCCTGAGTATAATGCTTCCTTGTACACATCAATTACC